>CAKAOH010021228.1:47215-64635 GCA_916701665.1 Sebastiscus tertius | reverse complement strand
TATATATATATGAAATATGAACATATATGAAGGGATGGATCCAGCAGGATGTCAAGCAGCTTCCAGGCGTCGCCAAACAGATAGAGCCTGAGCAACACAACCTCCTCCCCACCATGGAATCTAGAGAGAGGACATTGCAGCGGTTTGATAAATGTTGCAGAATGGATATATAGCAATTATGGGTACAAAACTGCTGTCACAAAAATGACCATGACCCCTTAACAGCATTCCGTGGTAGTTGCATGGAATGTGTTAAAATTACGTGGCGGTACCACAGAAACAATGTCAATGGAATGTCGATTAGGATCATTTTTCGTAGTGGCTAGCAGATTGCCAGGGTTGGTCAAACCCAGACTTTCACCCAGCAGACCGGTGTTCATGTCCCATGTGAAACCACAAGTCAACGTTGAGGTTTTTTTATTTATTTGTTTTATCCCAAACCATGATATTTTCTTTCCTAAACCTAACCAAGTAGTTTTGTTGCCTAAACCTAACCTTTTAAAATGTTTCTGTGAGGGTCACAGGTTTGGAATTGTCCATCTGTTGATGAAGACCTCTGCAGTCATGACTCAGCTGCTGTAGCCTTCTGTTGCTTTGCTCTATTCCTGACTCATTAGCTTTCTACTCTAAATAATTGTCTGGATGCTTTTAAACACATGCTCAGTCACACTTGAGATTCTTTTATGGGCTTGAAGGCAAATAGGTCGGTGAATCATTTCCTCCATTAATTAATGATACATTTTTATTGCAAGTCATATTTCCAAACAGATATTTATTTAGGTCTCAATTCAGAAAGCAATGCAGTAACTATTTATGTTGCAATCACTTGAGTTTTTCACTGTGAACTGTTTTTTCAGCTTTGTTTGATTGATCTCTCCACAAACTACAAATTGCAGGCTGATGTGTCGACAGTAGGATTTGCTGGGTAACAAGCGTGATAATTAATTTGCTGTGACAGGGAAACACCCTCTGTTTGCACATGGGAGCCAGTAGTTAGGGAAAATAGATTGTCATATCTGTTGCTTTTTTTTTTTTTTTTTTTTTTTTACAAAGTCTTGATTATCTGCCAAAGAGTCCGGTTGTGAGCCAGGTGCTCGCTTCTTGTGGTTGTCAGGACAAGGATGGGCGGCAACCACGTCAGCTGTGTATGTGTGTGTATGCGTGCGTTTGAACCTGATGCATTACTGACAGGAGCGGGCCCTGGTGCAGCAGTGAGCCATTGTTTTCCTTGGCAGAGATTAGCGGCCCCCAGGGGCCTGTGCCACAAAGAGAGCTCTGTTACCCACTAGAGTGCTTTATTGTGCCCCAAATTACCCCCGTGGAGAGGGGAAGAAACAGCATGGCAAATATCGAGCATGCATAATGTCAATGAGCAAAATGACAGCTGCCCAGTCCAGAAATTCCGTGCTGGAGGCTTCACAAGTGCTGCTCATCTTCTCGTGCGGTGCCAGAGGAGATGTGTGGAAAAAACAATTCCGATAAGTGTACAATTTGTTAACTCGTAAATCTAGACAATGTGGTTCAAATGTGTTAAGAATCTTGTGGTTTTTTTTAGATCTTAATCAGTGCTTGTGAAATGTATATGACATTTGTGCTTCGTTCCACTTTGATTCTTCTGTTTCGAGCCCCTCGTTTTATCATGTCAGAAGAAAGAAACCACGTTGTTTTGTATGGCTTTACTCCCCTCTTAAAAGCTTGTTCCTTTTCATCTGAAACATGGGTAGAACTTCACATCCCCAAATTCCTCATAGACGGCTCAAACCTCTCCAAAAGACAAATGGGGTCATGTCCACAAAGAGCAATAATCTTCTTTTCTCTGCAGCCTACAAACGGGCCTGTCAATTGGCTTCATTGTCAGCATCCTCGGGGACCGGTTTTTAAAAGTGTCAAGATCAAAAGGCTTGACTGACAAAGCACGCTTTTTATTATTGCAGTGGCAACCCATAAGCTTTTAATGTTGGAAATTACGCTCATTAAGTACAAGCTGTACAAGCTGTACAAGCCTTGGATCTTGACGGAGGCTTTGAGGAGTTAACCACAAATCAAAAAAAACAAGCCCATAGCGGAGATAAAGAGGGTTGTATGTAAATATGAGCCCTTTGTACTGGTGCGAGCAGAGCACCAGAGCTCGTCTGTGGTGTCTCTTATCGTTCCCGGCAGCATGGGTTTGATGAAATTTAAAGAGTTGGTGTCTTGTGTTTAGAATGAAGGGAAAGGAGGAAGGGGAGGTCGGAAAAAGAATGAACAAGTGAGTCGGAGAGAGATAAAAGTAATACCACTCAGTTAAACAGGAGTGTAAACATCAAAAATATGTTTTTTTATATTAGATTCATGTTTTGTTTTTCTCTCTCAATGTGACAAAAGTTGCATATTGCTGCTTTAACTGAGGATATCTGAGGATATGAGTTGTTGGGAGAGTGAGAAAGACGGCGAGCAGTAGCTTGCAGTGCAGTGTTGGTAGTTGCCCTTTGAGTGGCCAGTGCGGTGAAAGGCTGGTGGGCAGGCGTGACTCGGCCCTCTCCTCATTGTTCCCAGAGCTTGGTATTCCTCTCATAGCATGCCCCGGGCTCTAGAGGATATGCTTTTAAAGATCCCAGGCCCTCCTAATGGCCCCACTCACCTCCCAAACTCACACTTTTTTGCAACAAACACACCCCTTGAAATTCATTTCTTTATCTTTCACCTCCGAAACACAAGGTGAGTTTATTCACAGAAATAATGTGGTGAGAAAAAATTCAAACAAAATTCCTCCCACATTATTATATGTCTTTTAATCCCACCCTCCACATCCACCTTCTCCATATATCCCTCTACTCTTCCCCTCTTTCTTTCATCCTTTCCTCTCTCAGGCCTCTCTCTCTCTCTCTGCCTCTCCTTCCTTTTTGCTGAGTGTCCCGCTCAGCTGGCCAGCACCTTTTCACTCTTTGCCTAGGGAATTGTCCCCTGCATGTCAAGTGTAGCCATTAGAAGGAAGGGTTTGGATGAGAGGTGCTTTTCAGGTCCCCGTCCCCCTCACCTTTGAATGGAGACAATAGAGCTGTTCTTTATGTCCAGATGACCACACACAAACACACACACACACACACACAAACACATACTGCCAGAAAACTTTCTAGTGTCCTGCAGCAGTAAGGGCCCGTACGATAAACTCACATTTCACTGCGTGATTTCACTTCCCCGCTCTATAAGCAGATAAACACGTAGTAAACCTACATATCCTGCATATTTGTGAACATCAAAATATAAAGTTAGGCAGGCTTGTCGACCTCCGCTGACGCTGCCACCTTTGCCAGGCAACAGTGGGTACAGAGCCAGGGATGAGAGCTAGCGAGCGAGCGGGTGTCAGCTCTGTGCAGAGCACCGGAACAAAAAACACCAACACATCTCTGACAGTATGATAATAATTCACTTCCCGTGCCAAGTCTGATCGTCTGTAGATATGTAGCCTATAAATAAGATATATTTTAATAAAATACAGTTGTACTAACAGGATACAGTAGAGCACAGAAGACGTTTCCATGTCACAAGGCAGACAAGCTCTTGCATCTGCCTGTCTATTCACATGAGGAGTGCAGTGATGCCTCACGGATCCCAGCGGGACATCGGATGAGTAGGCGGTCCTTAATGTGGCCCAGGACTAATTTACACTCACCAGCCACTTTATTAAGTACAAGGTGTACCTAATAAAGTGGCCTGTGCTAGTACCAGGTGGTCTTCTGCTGCTGTAGCCCATCTGCTTCAAGGTTCGACGTGTTGTGCATTCAGAGATGGTATTCTGTATACCTTGGTTGTAACGAGTGGTTATTTGAGTTACTGTTGCATTTCTATCATCTCCAACCACTCTGCCCATTCTCCTCTGACCTCTGACATCAACAAGGCATTTCCGTCCACACAACTGCCGCTCACTGGATATGTTCTCTTGTTGGGACCATTCTCTGTAAACCCTAGAGATGGTTGTGCGTGAAAATCACAGTAGAGCAGCAGTTTTTTAAATACTCAGACCAGCCCGTCTGGCACCAACAACCACGCCACGTTCAAAGTCACTTAAATCCCCTTTCTTCCCCATTCTGATGCTCGGTTTGAAATTCAGCAAGTCGTCTTCACCACATCTAGATGACGTAATGCATTGAGTTACTGCCATGTGATTGGCTGATTAGCTATTTGTGTTAACAAGCAATCGAACAGGTGTGCCTAATAAAGTGGCCGGTGAGTATATGTACACACTGCTAAAAGAATGTGGCCATATGTGGCACAGACCACCTCCGAATGTGGTCTGAGCGATCGGATCTCAATGCGTCTTGAGTGCGTTCACACCTGTACTTAGAGCTGTCCACTTGTGATCCAATCACCTAGGACACATTAATACCAGGTCTGAACAGGGCCTTTGAGTCAGGACCAAGTGCAAGGGAAGATATAGCCGAGTCAAATCCAAACTAAAGCGGAATGGGTGCTATCACATGAAAAGGGCCAGAATTGGTCATTTGTTTGGTTGAAATCGAATGAAATATCTACCTCTCAACCTTGCCGAGTCATGACTTTGTAATGCTGCAAAACCTCTTGAGGAGGAAGTTAGATTGGATGGCTGGACGGTTGGTACCGCTGTCGTAAAGCAGATTGAGGGGCTGTACACATGCCACGTTTTTTGCGCCTTCAAATACATTGTTCTCGAAGTAGACACCGGAAGGCACGCTCAAAAGTGAGAGTGACGCCGCCCCCAAGATAAAAATAGTTTTATTAATTTTTGGAACACTGCAGTATGTACCGCATGTCATGTGACAAGGAATAACCAATCACTGCCTGCAGGTATATTTTCTTTCTTCCGTAAATATCAGTCTATGATAAATATATGGAGGAGAGTTTAATCATTTTAGTGCAGGGCTAAACCAGAGCTTTAAGGTCCGTCCCATGGACTATTTTACTTGCTTCACCCTCTCTGTCCGAGAATGTCACAACATCCGGTTGAAAAGTCGGCCAAACTGACGCAGAGAAATTGAGCGGTAAAAGTACTGTGAGGGATTTACAGTGCTAGAAATCCATTTATCTTTGTTTTGACTGTGTTTAGTTTAGTCAGTGAGGCTACCTGCTAAATTACCGCAACTTCAGTTGCTCAGTGACGGCAGGCGTGACAGGAACGCAACCTCCCGAGCACATTGGAAAGGGAAAAAAAGGGGCACAGCTAATGTTTTCCACACGTTTTAGACGCAGCATTTGTACAGCCCCTAATTCAGCCGGTTTGTTTGCTAGATACAGTGAATACAAGTCGCACACTCAACTGTTAGGACTTTAAATCAGGAGAATTGTTGTTGAGTTATTTTGAAGTTCCGTTGGTGATGTTTGTGATGTGTTGTCCGTACTTATATTACGTTGTTTACGTACTTATTTTATCTTTGTTTACATTTTTCCTAAACCTAACTAAGTGGTTTTGTTGCCTAAACCTTAGACTTCTATACAAACAGACTTCTTTTTGCAACCAGAGGAGTCGCCTCCTGCTGGCTATGAGAAAGAATGCAAGTTTAAGGCACTTCTGCATTGGCTTCACTTTTCAGAATCAGTGGTTGTTTTTTTTTAAACTGTGGCCGCTACCATAGTTTTGTTGCCTAAACCTAACCACGGCCATTTCCTCGTGACAATGTGTCATTAAATGATGCGCAACAAGCCATTTCACAGTATTAACCCCGTGGCGTATAAAGTGAGAGGCGAAAAGCCTAAAATGCATTATCATGACACACAGAATGTCCTTAAAATGGCGTGCTATTAATACGCCTTCCCATGAGATCAGGTTGATTATCCACTGTTGTAGTCAAGTCAACATTATTTGAGTAAAAGTGACTTTCATGTCTAAGTCTAGTAGACTTTGAGTCAGGACCAACAGAATGAGTGCCATCCATGGAGACTGTTCTCACATGTAAAGGGCCAGAATTGTCCGGAAATATGCATCATCATAATCAGTAAAGGTAAAAGTTCATTTCTGATGGGCCACCAATGGCCGGAGGGGGGATGGCATGAGAATAGCATGAACCTGTACCTCTTGGGAACTTATTGTATGTAGGTTTTTTAATCATGCAGATCATGTCATCTAAGAACTTCTTGTCTTAGATGACATCAGTTCAGTTCAAGTGTTTGTTTGTTTGACATTGTGGTCAGTGGCTGAAGCTGGTTTGCGTCAGCAGGAGCCTCAACAAAACATGTCCATGTCCCAGTCCACTGACTTTCACCGGCTGGCATCCTCTAATGAGACCAGCCACGCCACAGATTACAGGAGACGCGTTTAATTGTTTCACTTCCTCTGTGGCAGCCAGTCCTGCTCAGGCCACATGGCTTTGTCTGTCTGAGCTTATTCCAAGGAGATTCTCTCCTTAGAGCTGCAGGTCTCTCTCAGCTTCACCGTGGCCTTGAGAATCAATTCTGCTGATTGTCAGAGTCCAAAAGCTCCAGTTCAAAGCAGGAGGGCTGAGATAAATTAGCCTGCTGAAAGTGATGACTGCAGAGACAAATCATTTTCAGTTAGCTTGATGGATCACAGTTCAACAACAAAGCTGAAGTGTTTAAACTGATTTGTAAATTAAATTAAAACCAAAAGTTTCTTCTGTTCAGGGTCTGAGTTGCCAATTTGATATGCTTTGAAAAGGAAGTTATTCATGCATTATAGTTTAGAATTATATATATCACATCCAGTCTGACATGCCAGTGTAAAAGGACAACAGGATCCAGGCCCAGATATCGTGCTTGGCAATCTTAAGCCCAGAAACTTCGAGGAAGCTTCTGGCGAGGAAACTTAAAGCTCTCTCACTCTCTTAAAGGACACAACGCAAACTTGGCATTCACCGCATTCTCCACCAGCTCCGTTAAAGCCACGGGTGTCAGGACATGTTAGTCTCTCTGCTCACTTTTTACAAGATGTGGCAGTGGGCTTTTCTGAGGAGCGGACCTTGACAGCCTTATCTAAAAGGTCTCTTAAGTGCCTGGCTTTAGCGAGTGACTTACAGGAAGTTTTAAAAACACACATTAAAACAAGCTGGAGGGGGATCAGAGAATGGAAGGGGGTCATTGTAAGTCTTACAACGGCATTCCCATTCCCACCACGGGTTTGTATAAGCCCCTTACTGATAATGCGCCGTACAGTCTGCCCATGCTTGCCTCCTTGACTGACAAAGTCACTCATACCAGCGGATTAGCCGGCTGCACAGGGGCCCTCTACCTTTTAAATGGCAGAGGTTGTCTGTAATGTACCCATGATGGACGTGCTGCGACATGTAGCAGCTAGTTCCAGAGCTCCGCCACCCTCCACCTCTCTGTCCCTTTCATGCCTCCTACCATCCCTCCCTTCTTTTTCCATTCTTCACCTCCCTCCCTTACCTGGTTGCTACCTCTGTGTTGAGTAGTATGCATCAGGTGGGAGGCCTGTCTTCCCCCCTGCAGCAACAAGAATGTCAAGATAATCTTCAGGTGGCTGGTACACACACCGGCTTACTCCCAGGGCTGATTGCTGACCTCTCCGGCTAATACATGCAAAGGCTAAGAAAACACAGCCCCCGAGGAAACATAATGCTACCCTTCGAAAACTCGCAGGCTTTTTAGTGCACCCCGCTGTGAAGGAACAAACAAGTCCTGCTGCTTACATGCATTCCAACTGCATATAAACACAGAAGTTAGGCTTTGCCCAGTTAACCCTTGTCCTTGTTTCAGAGCCAGCCTCGCTTTGACCGGTCCCCTGAACAAAAGCAAGAGGGGTACGGGTGTAATTATTCCTATGAAATGGAACGCCACATGCTGAGAGTGTGGAGGGCTTGATTTTTTCATCATGTTTCGGTTTACAGTCATTTTCACTCTGGTGGTGATGGTCAATTCATGGGGCTACTTATTTCAGCTACTATGTTATAATGCCTAATTTATACTTCTGTGGAAAAGCTTGCTCAGAGCTTCCGCTGAGTCACAGTGCCACACAACTCCTGAAAAATGTTACTATGCGCCAGGCACCGCGGACGCCACAGTGTTCTGATTGGGCATCAGAGCCTGGAGGTTGGATTTCCGCCTGACAAAGGAATTAAAACTGCGGGTACAAAAATAAAAAATAAATCAAAGCTGCAAGCAGTGATGAACAGGCTTTTGCACCTTTGTGCACATTGTGGGTACTGGCAAAAACTAAAGTGTAGGGGGCTGGGAACATCACGAATGCAAGAGGATCTCCCCGCTGAGTCCAATGATTCCTACCACAAGACTCTATGACAAACGGTTCATGAGTTATGAAAGGGGGTGGGGCTAATGTGTAGGGGCGGGACTATGAGTCTGTATTGGCATGTAAATGACCTCAGGCCTGGACTGTCATCATGGTTCGTTAAAGAACACAGCCTGTAAAACGCTAAAAAAGGGCCGAAAATGGTACATTAAATTCGAAATGGCTGACTTCCTCTTGGGTTTTGGGTATACCTTCAAGAGGCTTTTTTGTGTGGTTCCACATGTTACATCTGTCTACCAAAGTTCATACATGTAGGTGAAACCGGAACGAGGGGTTCAATTTTTCCAACTTTGTAGGGGGCGCTAGTAAGCCATTTTGCAACACCCAAGCCCGAGACCCTTAACAACTTTTTGAGCACCTTAAGGCCTTCAAAAATGTGTGAGTAAAAATAATTTGTGTGAGTAATAATAATAATTCCTTCAGTGGCCGACATTGTCGGTTCTCTTTCCATGATTACACACAATCTGATGCGGTGCTATATATGCCTCCATAGAACGCATAGGCATACTGCCATAGGAGTATAAATCAGGCATGATGATTTCAGGACATCCAAGTCAGGACAGGCATCAATCATTGCATCTTGGATTCTTTCCTATTCAAAGCCTGTACTTTAATGTTAATGTCAAAGGGGATCTGGACCAAAACAGAGTTAAAAGGAGAGTGAATATTAGAGGTACTTTTGCCAGATGGCCTGAAACATGACCCCAAAATGAGTGCTAATGTATTTGCTGGATGTGAATATAGGATGCCAACATGTTGGCCATTAGGTACTTAAAGGAACTTCTGTCAACAATATGAAATTATTGTTTACTTGTGTTAATCTTTATGTAAAAATCGACCTGTGTTGTCAGTCTAAATCTCAAAGAGGTGTAGAATCCTAGTTTCATTTCCACTAAAAAAAGGAGTTGTTGATTGACCCGAATGGCAAAAAATGAATTCAGTTGGTACCAGAAACATGACTAACTAAAATGTTTAGTTGAGAGTAAAATACTATTTCCTATAACAGATCCTCGTGGTTGAAGTTGGTCTTTAGCCTTTCTCCTTGTGGTTTCCAATTACTTTCAACAGATGGGTTGCTGAGTGTACTGTGTGGATGAGAAGTTGTGCCATGCAGCTCTTAATGCTTCAACCTGTTGGAGGACAGGATAGAGGAAAATATTCACTTTGGATCAAAAAAGATTAAGACAACTACAACAACAGCCCCAAGGAGATGGTCAAGGACCCTTTAGAAAGGCTCATGTGTGGCTGTTGAATCTTGGTCCTCCAGATTGGTCTCTCAAAACCCTCCCTGCTTATCAATTCCTCATAATTTATCTATTCTATCTAATTATGGTAAGGGAAGTTATTTTACCAGAATAGATATTTAAGTATGTTCTGGACTTTGGCCACAATGGCAACAGATGTGCCCATTCTGACCAACTTCAGTTTCCACCGCTCACGGAAAATGACATCAGAGGGTTATTATAGTGAGTGAAATCAGCTCGCATGCAAAGAGAATATACAGTCACTGCGATGAAAAACCATTGATGAAGTTATTTCCTATTACACCTACAGGTGTGATTAAGCCACAGCTGTCTGGGTTCAGAACGTCGGCTAATGCCGAATGGGGCACACCTGTGTCTTGTGCCATGCGTGTGTCAGCCCTGTGTGTGTTTCATAGTACAACCTTATAAGGGCTGCTTCCAATGCAGACTTCCTGCATGTGTGAGTTATGAAATGACTGTCTGTGAGTTGTCAGCATAGGTTTAATCGTTTCAAACCCCTCCCTTTCCCCTCTGCTTACTTTTTGCTCAAGTCAGTCAGTAGTTTCCACATTGCAACCTCATACGCTCTGTCTGTGAGTGTGTGTGTGTGTGTGCAGCTAGACAATGTCTGAGGCCTTGCCTCAGCCAGCTGCTCCCAGCGATGAGGTGGAGCACCTGCACACTGACTTACTCATTCACAAACACACAAGGACTTCTACATATATACACACATTCTAGATTGTCTAGCCTCGGGATTACAACTGACTGAATTGTTTGAATCATCTGAGTCACACTGGGTGTTTGAGACGAACATCATTAACAAAATCACTTTTACTTCCGATTGTACTTAAGACCTAATCTAACAGACTTCAAACTTGACTTGGACTTGTCTAAAATGACTTGAGATATAACTTGACTAAGATGCCTTATGGCTCCAAATGACTAGAGACTTGACTTGGATGACTTGAGACTCTAATGACTTGGGAGCTGACTTGACTTGGACATGCCCTCAAGGATTTCAGATTTGATTTGAGACTAGGTCTGACAGACTGGAGACTCGTACTTGTCTCAAATAACTTCAGACATGACTTCAATGTCTTGTGATTCAGTTGACCTGAGACTTGACTTAGATGACTTCAGGCCAAATAACTTGGGACTTGACTTGGACATGCCCTCAAAGACATTACATTTGATTTGAGACTGACCTTAACATACTGTAAACAGCTCTGTGTTAAACTGCAAGCTTGTGATTGAAGATGGTATCAGTCCCTGAAGATGATGTGGCCCAAAGTGTTGGCTTTACTGGATATGTGCTTGCCTGAGAGAGAGAGAGAGAGAGAGAGAGAGAGAGAGAGACAGTCCAAGGCCAATTCCAGCCTTTTATCAGCCTCTCAAAGTCTCTTATTAGCTTCAAATATGGATGTAATGTGAATTTTCCTTCTTAGTATAACCAGTAATGTTTGATTTCTTTGATGCATTCAAGATTATGATGGATTAAACGTAATTGCAGAATTTGGGTTCACCTGGAAATAAATGTTAGAAAATGCATTTTAGTAACACAACTAGTCAGTGTAATCTTTGAGGTTTTTGGGGAAACTGAAATGAACTATGGGCTTACAACAGGCTCAGAGCCAATAAATAAAAAAGGCAATGATTTATAAAGTAAAACAACAAAGTTAACTAAAAGTAACTTGTACTCAGGTAAATCAAATTGAACCATCTCACTAACCTTTCTGACTTCATATGGTTGAGGGTCAACACCGAGAATGTGGATAGTTCACTAATAAATCATAACACACAAACAGCTATTTAGTGAACTCCTTAAAGCCTCATTTCCCATTAGTTAGAAGAGGGCACACCCAAACTTTGATGCTCATTAGATCGCCATAATAACACACAAGGGCTGTTGATATGTTGATTGACAGTGGGATATGCTGGCATTCTGCTGGGACTGATAGGAAACCCTCGGTACCAAGACAGCACATTCCAAACAGGTCTACAAACAGATGATTTGCGAGGGAGAGGGTGTTAACTTACTGCTGCTGCTTAATATGTTGATGATACCCCTTATGTGGATTTTCTGTTAAATCCCTGTGGCTTTACTACCGCTTGGTTAGACTTAAACACAACCCTTCCCTGTTATTGCAAGGGATTCTCAGTGAAGCCAGCCCAGATAGAGCTACAGTTACCACTGATCCCACTGGTGTTGGGAAAGCATGCAAAGCATCTGGGTCTGTCCCGGCGAGAACCCTATTACTCATGGTCACTAATCCTGCTGGACCTGCTGGGTCAGATGAAACGCACCCAGAAAACAGAAGAGAGGAAACGAGGGAGAGAAAGAGGGGACAGGAAAGGACACTGGAAGACATAAGGGAGGAGGTGGAAAGGGAAGGCCAGAAAGGATAACAAGTGAGGGACAAGGACGGGAGATGAAAGACAGTAGGGAAGAAGAAAAAAATAAAAGAGGGAAGGAGGTAAGCTCTGATAAGATGGAGTACTTGGCTCTCTCTGTGTTTTTGTTCTGTGATTCCAGAGGGGACGTTCACACCAGTCTTGTTTA
Source organism: Sebastiscus tertius (assembly GCA_916701665.1). Classification (NCBI taxonomy): domain Eukaryota; kingdom Metazoa; phylum Chordata; class Actinopteri; order Perciformes; family Sebastidae; genus Sebastiscus; species Sebastiscus tertius. The sequence goes on along the minus strand of CAKAOH010021228.1, from coordinate 52,595 downwards.
GTCCGGTTGAACCGAACCCTGGAGAGTTTACCCCCCCGCCCCCCCGGCGCGGCACGTTTGGGTTGGTGTGAACGCCGGACGAAACATTCACTTTCTGGTCCGTCTCAAAGGTGTGGTCTTAGACCGCTGTCAAGTGAACTCTGGAACCGTCAATATCTGGTGTGAACACCATTCCAACCAATCACAGGAAGCGTACCATTTATGTGTCATTTCATTGGTTAAAAAAATCATTTGCTTTTCCTGTTTTGGTGACAGGTGAACTAGTAGCCTATTGGTGCGTTTGCTACCATTGAATTTGCTGAATTTGCTGTTCATCAGACCATAAATGAGACAATAATTAGCTAGCCTGCACACCACATTGTCCCTCCGTCTCCGTCCCCGCCTCTGGGGGACTAGTTCGCCGGTAGGAGAGTGGTCGGCAACTGCGTAGTCTCCTAGCAGCGGGGAGTGGCAGATGGTCTGTTTAGACCAGGGGTCAGCAACCATGCGGCTCTTTAACCCCTCTCCAGTGGCTCCCTGTGGCTTTGACAAAAAATTATATATAAATGAATAATGGTTATTATTTACATTTTAACTAACATTTTTGTAGGCCTAGAGTGATTCTTACATTCTCCAATTGCAAAAATGTGTAGCCTATACTAGGGATGCACCGATACCAATGGGCCGATACCCAAAGCCCAGGTATTGCTATCGGTATCAGGACTGAACAAGTGGGATTTGTGCATCCCTAGCTTTTACGCTGAATAATAAAATAAGTTTTAACATTTCAGTAAACTAAACTGTGTGTCATAGCCTACGTACGCTTACGGCCCATCACTTATCCTCTAGTTTTTACAATCCTCAATAGCGTTGGCTAGTCTTGAGTTTCCCTATACTAGGGATACAGTAGGTTTCCAAATCCAAAAAAAAAAGAAAATTCTTAGAGGAAAATTAAGAATTTAATAGTGCGTGGACAGATTTGTTTGTTTTCTGCGGCGAAAAATTAGCAAACAACAAAAAAAGTAATTGAAAGACATTTCCAGAACAAACTCACTGGAAGCTCCTGCTGAAAAGAGCTTCCAGCCAAATCTCCTCAAGACAATTCTTCAGTGTCCCGCCTCTTGTTTGCACTTGGGGTCCTCTCTGCCTTAGACTTAATAGGCGGTGTTACCTTCATTATGAGGCTCAAATACGTTTTGCAGCTCCAGGCAGATGTTTATTTATTTTTTGGGCCAAAAATGGCTCTTTTGACAGTAAAAGTTGCTGACCCCTGGTTTAGACCCAGTGCTGCCGCTGGCTACCAGCCCGCTGTTCGGCTCATATTCTGTGCATGGTGGAATTAGCAACCTAGCTAGCCAGATGCTAAATGAGTAAAATTTAACAACTTTGCTTCATCCACACACTCTTATCACAGTGTTGGAAAGCACATCACAGACGTCGAGGCAACTGCTGACCAATAATCAAACACAATTTCCTCCAAATGATTTTTGTTCACAGTTTCTGGAATGTTTGAGTTTTGCCTTTGTGAAGTTGGAAAACTGAAACATCATCATCCTCACATTGGTTTGATTCAGGAACCGGACCTTTAGGTGTGAACCGTCCCGGGTGTACACTCAGGAGGAAAGTTTACTCTGCGTTATTTTAACCTTGTAACAAACAACAGATAGGCCTACGTGTTGTCAAATTAAAGGATTAGACATACAGGCGTGCAATATTAGCCAAGCGCAATCAATCTGCTCTTCACACACAAAAACACAGGGATAGTTATGACATGATCGCACCGCTAACCTTTCCAATCTTGTATAAGGCCTTTGAGATAAGGACCAAATGAGCATATTCTTATTAAAATAGAATGTGATCCACTTTACCCCATGTGCCACCTGACACTAGAGGCCCAATCTAATCAGGTCACTATACAGCCAGCTTGCTGCTCCAGGACCAGGCCACTCCATCCTTACCTCAGCTGATATGCATGTGGTCAAGAGAAGGAAGTGGCTGAGATAACTGAGGCGTTTCTCAGTCAGACAGGCATGAGGTAAGGCATCAGGAATCTCTCATAGGGCATTACCTCAGTCTGTAGGCCTACAAGCGGCTGTTGTGGTGTCTAGGAAAAAAACAAAAAAGACACGAAAAAAACACACCCCGGAGGTGGTACCTATTTTAAGGGCCCAAGCCCCGGTTCGTCGTCATTATGATCGTCTGCTGTGGTAGGAGAAAACACCATGACTCATAATTTCACGTTACGAGGGTTGACTGGGGTTTGCGTGTAATTAAAGGCCGTGCCTGCTCTTGTTCAAGCATGGAGCGTGTCAATTTGTTAAGTGATTTCACACATAGCTCTCCTAGAAGCTGAAATAAGTAGCAGATTTGTTTGGGGAGATGCGTTGCACGCTGGGAGACATGATAGGTAGTCAGAGTAAGTTTCTTTCTGAGCCCTTGTCTCATCTTGTTATCTCCTCAAAAGCAATAATCTTTTAGGTCTTTAACAGCAACCTATGCTGCTTCCTGGCACGGCCACAAGGAATGTTCAGAATGCACCTGAAAAAGTCAACAATAAAAGTATTTAGGAGACATTAAATTGCACACAATGACTGCCTAGTACAACAGATGCCTTTGTTGTGTGTACTCTCAGCTCACCACAGAAGGTACAGCACGGGCAGGGATCCTATTCCACCGCTGTAATTTGAGATTAAAAAAAAAAAAAAAAGAAGCAGGGGAAAAAATACTTTAGAGGGTGGGTAACTTCAGATGGTATCTCCTCTTCTGCATCATCTGAGCCATCAGAGACAATCAAAGACTGTGTGTGGCACACTCACTCACCCTGATCCTGAGCCAAGGCGCCGCAAAATTAATTTTGATCCAAGCGATATCCACAAGCTCAAGCCATGCGTCCACGCCCAGAGAGAGGACCCCACACCCTCCCCGCCCCCCCACCAACCATCCGAGTTCCCTTTGCCTCTGATGTGTTTGACTTTGTGCCCTCTGCAGTGGTTCGCTCACACGACGGCTAGATCTACAGGAATGTCAATATATCAAACTCTCTCTGTCTAATGCACTGCGGAGCTATGTGAACTTGTCCCATCTGATAACGAGCAAAAGTAAACGTTTCTCTGTCATTGTTCATCACACACAGATACCAGAGATTTGCTGTTTTCGTTTTCTGTTTCTTCCTCACCTCTCGTTTTTTATCTGCCTTGGCAGCTGGCGCCAGGCATGTGTTTAGAAGAGTGGAGCATTGTTTTCCTTCACACTGTCAGGGAGGCTGTTTAAACCTGAAGTCTCTCAGTGTTACGAATGCACACACACACACACACACACACACACACACATGGAAACATATTTGTTTCACTTTTGAGGATTCACTTTCATATCCTTAAAACAAATCTTCTCCTGAACCAGTTCCCTTAAACCTGACCCCTATACAAGACCAGTCATTCTAGATTGTGCTGAATGAACAATAATACGGCCAAAAAAAAAAAAATCATAGTTTTTGAGAATAAAGTTGTAATATATTAAGAAAAAAATCAGAATGTTATGAGAAAAGGTAACTTGAGAAAAAAAAAGTTATAATATTATGAGAAAATTTGCAATATTTAGAAAATAAAAAATTGTAATAAAAAAGTTGTAATATTTCAATAACATTCTTGAACATTCTTCAACTTTCTTCTCATAACATCATGACAACAGTTACAACTCAATTTTATTTAATTAATTAATTTTTAACTTTAACGTCTAATTATTTTCCTAAAATAGTACGACAATCTTTCCTAAAAATTGCAAATTTATTCTCATAGCATTGCCACTTTTTTTCCTCATACAACTTTTTGGATTAAAATTCTGACTTTATTTTCAGAAATCTTTTTTTTTCAACCTTTTTTTCGTCAGTAAACCGTCATTTATATAGCATTACCGTTTTTCTTTTTTCTATACATTTATTGTATTTGGATGTGTCTTCTAACTTTGCAGCATTTTCTTAAGTTGCAGTGCACTGAGCTTTCAAGGCCACCGTACTTATACAATACTTTTTCTGAAAATTATGAATTTATTTTCAAAATATAAGTATTCGCTATTCAAATCTATGACTTTATTTACGACATTGATTTTTTCTCAAAATATGACCACTTTTTCCTTATAGCATTATGACATTTTTCTCATCCAATACAACTTTTCTTCTCAAAATTCCAACTTTACTTTCATAACATATCTCTTTTTCTCAAAACATTACAACTTTCCTCTATATCTTTTAAGATGCTGCTTTGTGAGGCATAAGTAAGTAAGACCCACAAACAAGCTCTGCCAGAACAGCATCAGTTGTTCTTCTATTATTGAAACATCTGTCAACAGCTCCTTTGTTGTATTTATTCCATCCAGACCAAAAGGACTTTCCCATGAGGTCATGCACACAGACACGCACAGTCTCTCACACAGCAGGGGATGTTAGCGCCCTGACAACATAGTCATTTCTGCAACCGCAACCCTCCAACAATACAAGGTGAAATTCATCCGAAAGAGAACAAAAAAGTCAAGTTAAGGCCAACTGGGGGACACTTCTGCTTTATGAACCACTGCAGTGTGTCCGCTCCGTGTTTTCATTCACAAAAAAAAACAGTCATCCTCACATCGGTGTCTCTGATTCTGCCTCCTTTATAGTGGCCACTATCACCACATCCCACTGCTGTAACCACCAAACATCCTATTCTTCTTCAGATATGCTCTCTCTCTCTCTCTCTGAACAAAGGTTCTTGTCTTCTTTTGATGCCACAGTTTTTCTGAGTCTTCTTCACTTTGACTCAGCCCCCCCTCCTCCTCCTCCTCCTCCTCCCTGCATATTTTGGTGTTGTGTTTTTGGTATGCTCATGAAAAGGCCCGCAAAAGACGGGACAATAGGGCACCTGCCAGAATAATGAGCCCTCAGAGAGAAACGCAGCTGGGGCCGAGAGTCATACAGGAACGCTGATGATGGCCCCGCTTTAAAGTGGTCAGAGATGATCTCCTAGCCACACCTTATATCCCCCTGGCTGGAATTTCCCCTCTGACACACACACACACACACACACACACACACACAAAGCAGTCATGCTCAAGCACACAAACACACATACCCAAGGTGCAAACACGTTTGGAGATAAATATTTTCTTCCTTGTGCTGTGTTTATGTCACAAAGGTATCAGTGTTTGTCTGAATGTGAGTCACACACACTGCCACCATCCCTGCCAGGCCTATCAGTTAGCTGACTATCACATACGCTACGTCACTTTGAACGTGGACAGAAACTATGCTCCTCGGAAACAAAAGCCAGACTGTTTACATACTGGTTCTACATTTACCTCCCGACAGCACACGAGGACATTAGTCACCAGGATTCCTTTCCCTTTTAAAGGTTGTAAAAAAAAAAAAAAA
>CAKAOH010021228.1:0-47195 GCA_916701665.1 Sebastiscus tertius | reverse complement strand
TGGTCAACAGGTCCAAGAGGAAGGGGTAGGGGGGGTGGGGTAACAACAGCAAGATGTCCGATGGCATGAATAATGTGGGTAGACAGAGACTGAGGGGGATGCTGATTATAGAGCCACATGGTGTTTTCACGCCAAGCACGTTTGGAGCAGTTTCTTGGACCGTAACTTCTTTTGGGGAGATGAGCAGGGAGCTTTTCCCAACTCGGGTTGCACGGAATAACCACGGTGAACCAATGTGAAGATATACAGCAGACTGTTTTATTACGGGTGTTATTTATTAGAGTCATTTCATCGATTGATCAGCTGTAATCATGAAGTCATTTATCAAGCAAAATTTCCAAACATTCTCTGCTTCCAGCTTCTGGTGCTAAACTCTGCTTACGTCATTTTGAAATCTTTGGGCTCGGTGAAATTCTCATGGACTCATGTTTCACTATATTCTGACATTTAAAGGGACTCTATGTAAGAATCAGAAATTGCTTATTAGCAGTGGCATCTGTGGCCGTTAAGTCAATAACAGTCAGCGTCCTGTTGCTCGCACTACGTAGACGTGAGAGAGCATTGTTGGCGTTAGCAGACTCCATTTCTAACCGAACATTAGCTGTGGTTGCACACTGTTAAATGTGTTGTAAGTGGAGCTGGAAATAGAGCCACTCACAAGCGCGCATGCCGTCACATCCGTTGGATTTTCCTGGAAAAAACAGCCCGGATTCTTCACATTAAAAGCAGTCTACGGGCTGATAAAGGAAGCCCAGAAAGTAGTGGAAGGTCAAATTTTTTAAGTTAAGTTACAACCTGTATACACACTGGCAATAAAAAAATATTAAAACATGTACATACAGTCCCTTTAATAGACCTTATGACGAATCAATTAATTATTATTCGACAAATTCATTGATATATAAAATAAGTTCAGTGGTGGAACGTAAATACATTACATACGCTAAGTACTGGACTTAAGTCAAATGTTGAGGTACTTGTACTTTACTGGAGTATTTCCGTTGCTGCTCTCATCGCCCTGAAGGGGATTCTTTCACAACAATGACCTGCTAGCTGTACATTATCATTACACGGCTACTTACTGAAGAAATCAATATTTTGACACAAAAACGGTCCGCCAGAGTCCGACATCAGAGCTGCGTCCATAGCAACGGTCTGTTATACAGAAATTACAGACCGCAGAATGCCCTGATTGACCAATCAGAATTGAGTATTCAAATTATCCAATACTACACAAAAAAAGTAAAGATATTATTAAAGTCAAAAAAATTAAGAACTTTACAAATCTTATTTCTTTCTGCTTTCCCGCCCCGTTAATCATCTAATGACCCCTCAGTTTTATCTTGTGACCCTTTGGAGGGGCCCGACCCCTAGGTTGGGAACCACTGGGCTAAAATACCTACAGTATATAATTACACATGAAGCATCAGTAATAACAATCTAATAATGTCATATATAATAATTTATCAGTTGGGGGAGACATCCTTCTGCAGAACGAGTTATTTTACCTTTGATATGAAGTACGTTTAGCTGATCATACTTCTGTACGTTTACTTTTGAATGCAGGACTTTTACTTGTAATGGAGTATTTCTACTTGATGTATTGGTGCTTTTAAAGTGCGGGGTCTTCCACCACTGCATTAGTTGCAGCCCCGTCTTACCTGCAGTAAAAGGTGTTCATGGTGCAAATGAGATGAATGTTGTTGACAAAAAAAGGTGGACTTTTTCCAGAGCTGCATCTCCCAGTCCTCCTGGTTGGATGGAGTTTGATCAGTTGTAATAACGTGTGTATGGACAATGACAACTGAGCTATCTCCATGACAACTAGCCTCAGAGGAAGACCGTGAAATATGGTTGAAAGCTCTGAAAAACAATGTGCACAGTCTGAACTGCGAAGTGCAGGAAATAATGACAGTATGTTGCTGCTTATTACTTGGTGGTGCATCACGGTGCTGCCAGTGTTCTGTCTCTCTTTGGTTCTGTCTGGGTCGACTGTATTTTGGATCGGGTCTAATTTTTTTGGGTCTCTTGTCTCTTTTTTATTATAAATTCGTGTCTGTGTCAGGTTCGGGAAGCCTTCCCACGGGTCGGTTTCAGATCAGAAGACAGATACTACTACTAGACAATATCATAATGGTTTTATTACATTATTGAAGGGTATAATATAATTATATTTTTGTTTTCATTACCAGCAGTGTCCAATAAGTTAGCCATTGAGTCCATGTGATGTTTGTGTACAAGCCCCTACCAAGTAGTTTACATTCTGTTTGTAGTAAAAAACACAAACTGAAGGTGAGCTTGCACCCTGACGGCCTTTACGTTTTTTTTGTGCGTCAATATTTTTTCGAACTGTTGTTTTTGTCTTAAATACTTTTGCACAACACGCGAATATTACGTGGCAAAAAAGCAACCTACTTTCTGAGCTTTCGCACTGCAAATAAAGGCATCAACCATCAGCCGTTTGGCACAAAGTCATTGGTTTATGAAACAACACGGAGGCTCTGAACCAAGACACTAAACTTTGTTTCTTCTTTCAACGTAGACAAAGGCAGCGTAGACCAGATCCACTCCGTCTGTTCTTACCTTTCACAATAAAAGCCCTAGACATATAATATTCGCAGGCGATATTTTGCATTTTTGTGTCGTTTATTCGTCACGACCCCCGGTGTGCAAAGGCCATTACTCTCTAACCATGCCTCCTTCCATTCTCAGGATTACATTGCTCCACTCACTGACTGGAGGTGATCCTTATGCCAGCACCAGCCACCATAGACAACACAAATGAGGGCTTTGTGGCCCTGAGTGTGCCTTCAGTACTTTGGGAGCCAGGAGGTCATGGTGGTGGAAGGTGGGGTGAGGTGGTGGGAAGGTTCAGGGGGCTGATGGGGAGACATGGTTTTGGGGGGAGAGGAGGGTGTAGGGGGGGAGGCTGAGTTTGGTGACAAGGCTTCAGTTGTTTTGCTAAAAGCAGGAGGAACAACCCTGACATTATGACATTGTGGACTCACAAAAATACACGCACACACCATGCACTGTGGCATGTTGACCCCGTCACCTCCTCAGACACAACGTTCAGGAGACAGAAAATAGAATTACTGATGTGAGCATTTAGAGGCAGTGTTAATGGTATTTTCTCAACGCTTGAGCCAGTCTGGTCCGGTGTCAGTCAACCGCCAGTAATAATGATTTATAGAATCATGTCCACTGCTTCCCCGTGTTTTTGAGTGGAATTGCACATGCTGACGAGGATTAATAAATGTTGAGAAGTCAATAATAAAGCTGTTATCTTGGTACTGATTGGGAGGTTGTGTTACTGGTGAAATCCAACTTCTTGTCGTCTTTTTAAACGAAACAAAAAAAAATATAGAGAAAGAGAGGGAAAAAAAATGCAGCGATACTGAACGCAGCCATTAAGAATTATTGGATTAATTACGTTTTTTTGTTCATTAGTGCTCACAAATATGCTTTCAAGTTGTAAAGCCTTTTTACTCCTGCAGTAATCCGCCGTGAGAGAGAGCTTGCAGGGACCTCAGTCCACGTTGCTCCAAAGGTCAAAATGTCACTTTGGGTTGTAGGGAGAAGTAAACAAGGGTGGAATAAGCCTCCTGTCTTAAGGGGCCCACACCATAAATCCTTAGAATAAGAGTGCCTCTACGTAGGTCTCTGGAAACTGAAACAAAGGGTCAGGCTTTAATCGGCGGTAATGGAAATCCTGTTGTGTTAGCCCAGTGAACTCAGCTATTAGCAAAAGGCTGCGATCACAAACATCTTTGATGGAGTTGAATACTATTAAAAAAAAAAAAAAAAAAAAAATCTCTAGAATTCCATTGGTGAAGTGATCACGTGAGCGATCGGAAAAATCATCATCGACACATGCGGTGCAGTTCTGCAGACCACGGAGCCAAAAAAGCAGCAAGTTGAAGCACAAGAATGCCTGGCCCCGGGCGATGAATAGTCATAAATTCATCAGTGAACGCAAACCGGGCTGATTTGGAGGAATGAATGCTGTAGCGGTGATAAACCAGTTGACCCCATCAACTTGGCAGCTGTCATGACCTCAACCTGCGAAGTATTAGACGAGGCAGGGCAGAGGGACAATATTTGTTTAAGCTGATAACTAGGGGTTGTGGAGGTTGTGTGTGCGTACATGTTTGTGTTTAGTGTCTCGTTTAAGCGTGAGCGTGACTTTGGGACTTTGTCTGCACGTATGCAAGTCTGCAGGAGCGCAATGCTGAGCGATGGATCCGTATGCTGCAGTGATCATTGATACAAAGAGTGCGAATGCGAGTGTGTGGCCCAGTAGTGGAACAACGGTATGCTTAATGGCCTACAGCTTTTTTGCTCAGCGTCATTAACATTCCAGCTGTGGAGATTTTGGCATGCATTAGGAAGCGTGACGAGACAGCTATACGCATCTCTCTCCCTGCTCTCAGCACACACTGTCATTTGTCAAGAGAGGTGCAGGCTCCACCGAGGAGATTAAACCCAGGTCGCATCTGACAGATCATTTATCTTCTTGTCCGCCTGCTTGTCAGTCACATGCACCGTGATATTGATTTGTTTTTGCAGTTTTTTTTTACTTCTTCTTAGAAGGATGTTCTGCTCCTGCTACTGCTGACTCATCCATCCAGCGACATGGTTGAGCTATTTACGTTGGATCCCTCCCCAACATGCTATTTCGCCCTGCAGGCAAACAAATCTAACCGCACTCCCTTTTGCGCGTCCCTAATAGATATATTTAGAGCAATTATCCTGCTGATATTTGACAGAGACACGTGATGTGTTTTGATGGAGCCTTGCAGAAACATTACGTGCATTCTAGCCGTTGGTAGGTGTTGGCACAGGCCAGACATTCAGTCGGGCAAGCCTTAGCGCTATTGCACAAAGTGTTGACATGCTGCTCCTGACATGATGGCAACGGTAAACCTACCTTGAGAAACAGAAAACATCGTGTGCAGTGTTGCAGGAGGGGGTGGGGGGGAACCGCTCTGATGCAACAGACGTACACACTTGCGCCACAGGAACGCTGCCAGTTTCCTAACACGCAACATGTGCACCGAATACAGATGCACAATTATCCGCATGCACAATTATCCGCATGCACATGCGCGCGAACACACATCAACAGATGCTGCAGCCAAAAGAGGAATCAAGCAGGTACGTGAAGGTCTGTGTGCTGGCAGCCAGCGTGGATGCCATTGAAGCTGTTAATCATGGTTGTAATTACTGTTCTACAGCTCCAGATTATGGGCGACACTCAGTCCCGACAGACAGCAGGAGAGAGATGTTTTATGTTTCAACCAGTATGGACGAGGCACGCGTGTGTTGTAGCACCCAGCTATTTCGGCCTCACCTTTTTTGTTTATTGAGATATCAAACCCAAGCACCAAATATCAGTTCTTCATCGGGAAAAAAAAAAGTCTCGACAACGTGACGCAGAAAAAAGAATTAAAAGTTACGAAACATTTAAGAAAACATTTTTTATTTGACATAAACTGTACAGATGACATTTATTTTGACTAAATGATTCTTAGACAGGAACTAAAAATAACGTTCTTATTAAATAGAAAACTGAAACAAAAATAGAATTAAAGATGAAAAACAATGAAAGTGTTGCTTATTGTACAAAACAGAGAATGAAAATAGAGCTAAGAAAATGAAATCATATATCGTACCCTGATACAGTGGTAGGCCTATTGCAAAATGATCAGAAACAGTATTGTACACAGTAACTCAATGGCCTTGCCATCTTAGTACAATAGCTAAAAATCTTGGCCTCTTTGGTTCCATTAATTAGGTAAAATACATTTGAAACAAAATTCAATTTACTTCTATAAAAATAACTTTTCAATGGCAGTTTTTGTTTCACTAATCCCGCAACTTTTCAGTGCAAACGTCACAACAATCATTCGCTTTGGAAAGGAAGCGAAAGATTACATTTCAAGTATTGATAAAGAGCAGGAGGACTGGAGCGAGAAAAGAAAGGAGAGAGGAAGAGAAAGGTGGAAAGAGGAATCAGTCTAATAGAGCATGTTGAGTATGGGGTATAGGTTACTATACATTGCATAGCTCATGTGGCACTTATTTAGCGATAGGACATGACACTCAGTACCCCTTGGAAGGCATTTCTTTATACAAGTGCTATTCAGGGTGTGCATTTCAGTTTCTGCAAGTGCTGCACTGCACTGTGGCGACCCACTGGGCCCAAACTAGAGTCTCCACGTCCGCAGGCCCACGTCTACTGAGCCTTATAAGGGGTGGGAGGGGGGCAGGAGGAAGCAGTTCTCTCTCTCTCTCTCCGTTGCACAAGTGAAGTGCACTTATGAGATCTATCTTCACCTGGTTGTCATGGTAGCAGGGCCTGCAGCTCTCTAGACAGGCAGGAAGCCGAGGTTGCGGCCCGTAGTCAACGGCAGCAGCAGCTCTGTGGAGGACTTTCTTTTGCCTTTTCTGTGGAGGGTATAATCCTGCCAGGCATTAAGCGCTGCCGGTCTAATTCCACCAGAGAGGACAGTCAGACTGTGTCTGTCGGCATAGTAGGGAAGTGCTGCTGTTCTGAATTGTATAAGCTGATGAATTGTCAGTGCTTTATAAAAACAAAAGTCTGTCATGTGCTTAAAGTACTTAAAGAGGGCTGGAGGAGCGGGGTTGGGAGCGTTGGGGCGAAGCCAATAATGTCATCGGCTGATCCTGTCACTTTCCTTAAGCGCTTGTTATCTTCATTCAAGAGGAGATGATGAGCCATTATTTTTTGACTAGAAATGGCAAACTAGAGCAAAGTATCATTTGGTGATAATCATTCCCTTCTCGTCCCGTCACTGACCAGTCGTCGCCGAAACGGACTAAACTTGGACAGCAAGCATGTCACTCAGTCTGATAAATACACACACTCGCACAAACACGTGCAAACGCACACATGGACGCAAACATTGGTACTTGCTAGACGTACCGGATGCACCAGTGTGCACGTCGCTTGCACATACAGTAGGTATAGATATATTGTATATGTGTACCGTACAATAACGTCCTGTTTGTACAAAAGGCCTTTCTGACTGTTCCAAGTTCAAAGATAATGAAGGGGTCGGTGTGTGGACTCAAGCACAGCCACACTCCTCCACGATCATGTTGGGCACATCCCTCTTGACGATGTTGTATTCATCGTCGAAGTAGAGCATGGACATAGTACTGAGCTTGGTGGGGATGCAGCAGGAGTTGACCGAGCCCGGGCTCATCCCTCTCATGCGGTACTGGTTCACTACTGCAGTGTGGAAGGACGAAGCCGAGCCCGGCACACCCGCCATGTAGGCCGGGCAGCTGCCCTCGCAGTAGTTGCCGTAATAACCGGCCGGCGCAATGATCCAGTCGTTCCAGCCGATAAGGCGGAAGTCTATGTAAAACTGCTGCCGGCAGCAAAGGCCCCCGCTGGTGCCGTCGCACTCGAGCCCCCGCTTGCGAATGCGGTGCTTTCCGTCCACCTGTCGCGCGCGCACCACCAGGAAGGGTCGATGGGACGGGTCGCCCGGGTCCACCAGAATCGGAGTCACGCCGGACGTCTCGCAGCCGTCGCAGTGGACCTCCAGGTCCTGCCGCCGGTTGCCTTTCCCGAACACGGCCCGCACCGCCTCCGAGAGGGGGAAAGTGTGCCAGCCGCTGCGTTTCAGATCCACACGCTTCTCCACCAGGACCCAGCGACCTGTTCCCCCTCCTCCTCCTCCTCCTCCGCCGCCGCCGCCGCCACCTCCTGGGCCTCCCTCTGCACCGGTGGCAACCCCAGCCTCCTGGTAGTGGATCTTGACCGTCACCTTCCTCCGGAGGCCCTTCTCAGGACCGCCTGGCAGCACACGGAAGTAGAGCCACAGGTTCGCCTGGGACACGTACAGGTTCTGGTTGCCCTCGTTGGAAACCAGGAAGAACAAACCAGACTTGGAGGAGGTGTGATCATCTGTTGGAGACAGAAAAAAGAGGAATGGTTAATTCTCAACCTGCCATTTATACAACATTAACGGTTCAAATTAAACAGAGAAAAACATGACACATTAGGTATTTGAATAGATTAGATATCTTGATAGATGAAAACAATGTATACATAACAGTCAGGTAGTCAGCTTCTGTAGAGCTGCATGGTTCATTACTGAGTTTGGAAAAAGTAGTTTGACAAAGAATTCTTATTCAAAGACGGTCAACAGACGATCTTATGGTGGGCGCGGATGATCCCTGCTCCATTACTGAAATCCCATACTTGTATATAGATGTACACAGTCTCCATGACAACTGAGCAAACTTCTATCTGCTGATGAAGGCCATGAGATGTGGCTGAAAGCTTGGGAGCATTTCCACCAAGTGGACCTTGTGCTAATCATTTTTTTTTGCCAAATACATTGTTATTATTTCAAAGGAAAGGGCTAAAGACTGTTTCCCTTCTTCACACACACACACACACACACACACACATGTGCCCAAATAGAAAGCAGAAAGCCTCCCAAAAAGGGCACAGCTCTGTCTTTTAAGGGCTGTTTTCCCCTTGTTTTCTCTGTTCGCCCTCAATCACTGTGTCAGGTGACCTCTGTGGCAGCTCCTGATAGGCCAGCTGTGACGGGCCAGTTCTGGGATCAGGCCCAGTTGGCCCCAGGTCCAGCTTTGTAAGTGACAGGGCCAAAAAAAAAAGAGAAGAGAGAGGGAGGGACAGGGAGGAGAACAGAGAAGAGGAAGACGAAGGAAAAGGAGGAAGGACGCGAAGTGGAAAAGGTGGGAGGGTGGCGGACACGGCCAAAACCCCCGGGGGGTTCATTGAGTTCGCCCCCCCTGCCGAACCCCACCCCTTCCCCCCCTTCTCCTTCCAGTGTGAGCACCCCTGAGAGTGACAGCACAAAGCCCGCTGCGAGGCACTGGGAGACAGCCACGCTGCAGCCCCCGCCATTGAAGCGCGTGGCTTTCCAGCGAAAAGCATGATGTGGCAAAAATAAAAGCCATTTACATGACACTGGCCACTTTCTACAGCGGCACAATGAAGAGATCCCCGGGAGTCTAAAGGTGGCGATGGGCTTCTTCTCTAAGCCTAATGATGTCTTCCAAATTACCCCCGAGGTAACTTGAAAGGTTTCTATTTCAGGAGATTCGCCACAATGTGCTCGAGCGGAGCAGCGCCTTTGAAAGCGACTAAATGACTTTGTTTGCCGACTGATTAGTGTGTGTCAGTGTCAACAGGTGGCCACCAAAGACGGGGCCCCCCTCTTTAAGGCGCCTCACGCCTCTTCCTCCTGTAAACTGCGGCTTTACATTCACACGGGGACCTGTTCAGACCAGCTCTCCACTCTGTTGCATGTCAGCTGGGAGCTCAAGCACTTCACACACATTTTCACCCAGCCATGCATGCATACACACACCCATCCCCGTGGTAAGCAATACATCAACTATATCAGCCCTCTCAATACCAAAGCCTGTGGGTAAAGTATCAAGTGCACAGTGAGAACATATTGAAATCCATCTGAAGTGAACGGTATAAAGGCATCAGCGATCAGCAGGCTGCTGTAAAGGCCCCTCAGGGCTACAAGTAACTAACCTCACCTCATTTAGCACCGTGCGTTCCTACTTGCCTCGACAGCTCCGAGCTCAGCGAGAGGGGGGATCGCACAGCAACAGTGACAGCGTGGTAAACAGACAATTAAACTAACAGCTCAGCTACTGTTTGTTCAGATAACTTGGTTAAGACGTTTGTTTGTTTCATAAGGTGATCGGTTCTCATTCAGGATATCTGCATTACCCGGCAGGATCGGATCTCCAAATCCTGTGCCACAAAACTGATGCAGGGTTGACAGTTTTGGCATTTCTTTGACATGTCAGTGACACCGGTGATGCTCTTATAGTTACGCGCCTTTTTGTAGCAGGACTTCAGCCAACTCTGAGTGTCATTGTCAATTAATCTGTCATTTCTATCTCTTGATGAATCAATTCATTATTAATCACCATGTCCTCAAGGCCAGGCTGGATATCAAATTTCTTGTTCTGCCTAACTGATTTATTTGAATTATTATTATTAAAATAATGAAGGGATCAATTGTTTTCTGGTTTTAATTCATAGCCCTGTTTGACAGCTTTTTATGAATCACACAGGAGTACAAGACACGGTGCTAACGCTTTGTGACAGAAACTATGAATCATCTTATGAAAGCATCACTGCCACAACAACAGAGGAGTCCATCTTTAAATTTAAAAAAAATAGGATTATAGTGCTGAGACTTAAGATGAGACTACCACAACAATTACAATGACATAAACTCCTATCGGGTCACTTTAGTAGCTGCTCTGGAGCTTTCAGTCACATCACATGATTCTCATCAGTTGTCCAATTCTCTGTTTTCCTGAGCACATTAACAACCTCTCATCTGTGATAGCTTCAATCAGAAAAATAAAAACATGATACGGCTGAAAGCTACTAAATGGATCTTGAGGTGTCAACAACTCATCCAAAGGTCAAAAATTAATTATCAACCTACTGTCTCCAGTGTATTTGAATGATTAAATAAATGAAAAACTTGCACCACTTCACCCAGCTGCTACTTTTGGGGGATTTGAGGTATATGAAGCCCTCACTGAGCAGGGCACTAAGGATCACCCTCAGCACCACATACAGGTTGGATCTTTTGGCTTCCTTAGAATAGAGTGCTCTAGTGGTGGCGTATTTTTGTAGGCCAACGAGAAAGCTAGAATTGCACGGCATCCCTCGACAGAAAGCCAATGGGATTTTTTCTATTGGCTTTTTGATGCTTACACGTTTTGTTCCGTAAGATAATCTCTACCAATGAACACCACTTTTATGATTTTTGAAGCGTGAATGCAATTGCCGGAAGTACAAAGCTAGCGTTGGACTATAAACAAACTACGCCAGCATGAGTATACACAACGAGGCTGTGAAGGAGGACGAGTCGGCGTGATGACGTTTAGTAGTCTCATTTAAACACTTGTTAGAAACCGCCTTTTGTAAGACACATAAAAGCTTCAAAATTCTTCGTAGAACAAAATGTTAAAATTTCTTCAGCTTGTGTTAACCAAAGACCGTCTTTCAGACATTTAACTAAAAACCCATCGACTTCCAGATGAGGAAATGCTAAAATGTTAACTCATTTCTGGGTTTTAGGACTCATTCCTGTAGCACTCTATAGAGAGAGCATACACCAACATACCATATGACTTACAGTATAGTCTAGTGGTGTAGTGGCGTTAATGAGGTGGGTGTGCTACAACGTAGAAGTGGGTATACTCTGCTTTATATTCCGGTTGCTTTCTGACTGATAGATACTGTAAACTGCCAGAAAAAGAGTTGGGTAAACACCACCGCTTATCTCCACCGAGGTCCTTTTAAGGAACAAATTGTTCTTTTCATCCAGTGTTACAAACAATTTGGAGCTGGCCCCGACACGCCTCGCCTGACCCCCGCAGTTGAGAAGTTACCAGTGAGAATCAGCGGGCGGGACACCTGGGTGGGCTTGTGTGGATAAGGAGCTGCTCCAGCGTGTCCCCACCTGCGCCACCAAGTCAGGGGGAGAGGCCAATGGAGGCAGGCAGGCAGCCCCCGAGCTCATTACTCAAAGCTGCTGTCGACAAGACCACACGCCGTGGAAGGACAAGGGCGCGGCATAGGAGCATTTGGGGCTCTGAGATGAGCAGAGGCGTGCGTATAGCAGCAGCCGTCCCTCAAGCCCCGAGTCTCAGCACTGCAGGAATTCCACATAGGGAGGGTGAGGAGGT
The DNA here is from genome assembly GCA_916701665.1 of Sebastiscus tertius. Lineage (NCBI taxonomy): Eukaryota > Metazoa > Chordata > Actinopteri > Perciformes > Sebastidae > Sebastiscus > Sebastiscus tertius. The sequence goes on along the minus strand of CAKAOH010021228.1, from coordinate 35,450 downwards.
GAGGGAAGGAGATGGAGAGGTAGAGGTTTGAGACGCTGGACGTTTGGCGAGAGGTTAAAGCCGCCGGCTATGTTGTTGTCAAAGCTTTACTACAGGGGCATTTTTTAATAACATTGCATACATCATTTATAGGACCACGAGCTATAGAGAGGCAGCCAGGCCCATTGAGGACTGAAACACACACTTGCGGGGGTGAATGTGGAAAATGCCTGGACCCGGTCCAGCAGGGCCATGACTGACAGCTCCTCATGAAAGAGTTGTGTCCTGAAGTAAACCTGCCAACCCGATCCTCGGGAGGAACCGGGCTGGAGTTAATGACCTCCCATAATGAAGTCTTAATTCCGTGTCTTGGACCACTCGCCGCGGGTTCACTGGGTCCGAACGGCTATAGTGAGCAATCAAGAAGCGGCGATCTAAACTTCTCCATCGAACCCCTCTTCTCTTTCGCCCTCCCTCCCCTCCTGCCCTGCCTGAGTTCCCCGCTCCGCTCCCGTGGATACGGGACACCGAATCCCTCAGCGAAGGACCCGCGGGACCATGTCAGGAGAGAAAGGAGATTGGCATCGTCTCCCTCACCTGCCCGGGGCCAGCTTGGCAGACCTCTTACCTCTGTGCTACCGCAACTGGAGATAAGAGGGCCGGCTCGCTGGCAGTTAACCCTGTGCCGAGGATAGGCAGAGGACGCGAGCTGACCTCCACACATAAACACCTATCCACATCTATTTGCTGGCTACTGTTGGCTAAACATATGCCAACCTCACCCCCTCACCACCACCACCACCACCACCACCAAAACCCGCCTTCTCCTAAACTGTGACAACAACAATTCAGGCTCCCTCATGCTTGGGGGACAAGCTCCCCTGGCTTCAGAGCTTTCTGGAGACCTTGCCTCTGAGCCGTGCCCCGGCTGGCAGCATCCGATCTGGGGGGGCGTGAGCCAGCTGGCCAGGAGGCAGACGGGGTCTAGGGAGCAGGGACCCAAGCCAGCTCCATGGTACAATGCCACACAAAGGCTCAAAGGTGTGAGGAAGAATAGAACTAGAGAAAAAAAAAAACAGAAGTAGAAGAAGAAGAAGAAGCAAAAGGAGCCCAGCGAACCTTTAGAACGACAAAAGCATTCTTTACAACACTGCAATATGGGCACACACATACACACACACACACAATATCACCCCCCCCCACCCCACTCCAGCATCACCAACACCGTCCCCCCCCTCACCCCCTCCACCCATCCCACACTCCCCCCAATCCAACCCCACAAACTCAAATGTCTCATGCATTATTCGGAGCAATTTCTTTTGTTTTCCCTGTTTTTTTTCTCCCCTCTCCTGCTCGACATTGACATGTTGGGTTCAGCAGGAACACATAGTGCTCTTATAATAATTGCCTGGCTTTTGTTCCCTTGTCATGAGGGCGCTCAGATCATTCCCATTGGAAGGCGGGACCTATAGCAGAACCCATTCTGGGCTAATTGTAGCGGCAGGGCCAATGGAGGAAAAGACAGGATGGTGTATACGTGTGTGTGTATGTGTGTGTGTGTGTGTGTGTGTGTGTGTGTGGTTAACATATTCTATTTTGGTGTCTTTAATTGTATGTTTTCTTTTTGTTAAACTAACAGCTTGTGTCAAAGACGTGGTTCTCACAGTGCTAACTGACAATTATTGGATTCAGTCAAGCGCAGATGATTTTAGGTGTGTGTGTGTGTATTTCTAGGGAAGGGTGTGTGTGTGTGTGTGTGTGTGTGTGTGTGTGTGAGAGAGAGAGAGAGAGAGAGAGGAAAGGGTGTTCTCTTTGGACTTCTGAGAATTAGTTAGATACACATTCTTAGAGGAAGGGATAAATGGCCAATTGAGGGACTTTGTCCGTATTTAAAAGAGGGCTTTATACATTGGAGTATTGAGTGTGAGCTCAGCTTTAGTGATGAAATTGGATTCAGAGGTTTCTTTTTATCCCCTAGACAACACATGGGGGTAATTTAAGGACTCCTCTTTGGTTTCATTTCTTGTTGAAAACAGGAGGATTGAGCAGCAACCACTGGCTTCAAGGCAGGAGAGAGAATAACTGCAATGCAATAAGATGATGGAAACGATGACTGCACTGGATCCCATTTATTTAAACACATGATATGTCTCTCTCTCTCTTACTCATATCAACATGAGAAGCTCTACATGATGAAATTCCATCTATGAATGAGAGTAGAGTGATTCTAAGTGATTAACTCACCTGTGCTGGGCTATATACCTGTTACACCGAGTCAAAAGGTGAATGTGAATGGTGGGAGTTCATCCAGAGGTCGGTTTAGATGCGTGTCATGAATTATTGATTATTTACCTGATTCTGCGAAGCTGATGATCTCGGAGTTCTCCGCCTGAACCTCGTTGTTGTAGGCAGCCTGTCCGTCGAAGCTGGGGATCTCCACCCGGCCGTCCTCTCGCACCTTGCCGGCGTGCAGCCTCCGCAGCGCCGTCACCATCGCAGCCTTGGGGATGGGATGGGTGATGTTGGGTCTGTCCCTCATCTGGAGCCGGTTCAGGATGTGCCTCTTCACCGCCTCCAAGAAGTCGATGTTCACCCGCTCCGACTGATCGGGCGCCCTGAGGCCGCAGGACGCGCACGACTCCTGGGGAGGAGAGCTCTGATCCGTCTGCTCCGTCTGATCAGAGCGCACGGAGAGGACGCACAACACTAGACAGACACACAAAGCCACGCTGGAGGAGATGATGCTCATCTTTCTAAACTTAAGATCACAGTCCAGATGCTATGGCAGAGAAGGGCGAGTATGTTAGACACACACCCTGGGCTTTTAAAGTTTAATTTACAAATGTGCAAGTTCCTGGAGATCATCCACTTGTGCTCCAAAACGCGAGACGCTGCAAGGTATCCACAGAGGCCAATGAAATGTTTGTATTCCCAAAACACATACAAGAAACTGCAAAGCTAATGAACTCCAGTCATTGTGCATTCAGGTTTGTTATCCAGCAATGCGTCTTTTTTCTCTCTCTGCACTAATAAAAGTTCATCTCTCTGATTGTCAAAGCGCGCAACTCACAAGTTTTGGATTTGTTGACGCGCTTCTGTCACACCACGTTCACTTCATACACTGAGTGAGGATCTATACACCAAAACAAAGTCCAGCGCCTCGCAGAGAACTCTCAGTGGGTGTCCAGAGGCGTTCGGTCCACTCTGTCCCATTCAAACTAGACATGCACAGCAGAGCACAGAGACTCCTCTTCCTCTTCTTCTCCAGCTGCAAGTCCCAGAGAGAGAGAGAGAGAGAGAGAGAGAGAGAGAGAGAGAGAGAGAGAGAGAGAAACGAAGCGTCCTGTGTCTTCTGTGTGTATAGATGCGCCTGATGGGTACCGTAGGTGTCCGGTGCGCACAGCTGTGTGTGTTAGATGGCTCAGCTCCGTTGTGCGTCCTGGTAGGAGATGCTGCTGCTGTTCAACTGAGACCCTGTTCTGTTCTGTTCTCTCTCTTTGCAATCACGACAACAGGGGCTCCGCGCACCCAAAGTTTTTATACAGGAGTCGAAATCACGTGGGGATTTCCACCAACTGGACGCAAGGGATTATAGTAGTAGTCTCCAAGGGCCACGACTCCACTGATGGAACAAGGTTTTATTATGGTAACACCCCCCCCCACACACACACACACCACCCCCCTCATCCAAAGACTTATAGAGTGAATCATAATGTGATATCATCCAACTTTAACACATCACAGTCTTGGAAGAAGCACAGGTTTAGTTTGTGCGTAAAAGGCTGTCTCACTGTGGTTGATGTGTAGGTCACAGTTTCCAGTTTCTCATCTTCAAAGTCTCTTTTCCATTGCCATATAAAACGTGATCTAGATAAATAATATTGAAAACACATACAGGATCCCTCGCAGTCTCTTTGAATCAGTGTGTGAAAACTGACTTTGTGAAAAAGTTTCAAAATTATAAAGAGAATTATTTAAATTAAGTGTATAAATATAATATTTAAAAATAAATATAATATAATAAAACATAAAAAAAAAAGGTCTGGGTGAACGAATAAATACAAGTTGGAACTTTATAGTCAAGTGAGTTCATGGCCGGTTATAATGCTGATTAACAAATAAATAGCGCCATCTACCGATATAAAGCTCTCATTACACACTGCAGCTGCATATATATATGTATATATATATATATATATATATATATATACACATATATAGAGAGAGATAACTTCTGTTATGATTTGACGCTATATAAAAATAAATTGAATTGAATTGAATTGAATATAGATAGATAGTCTTATTTAATTCTAATATGTCTTGAATATACACTGTACAATGACAGTGCCCATTAATATATTGTAAAAAGAAATAAAGAAAGAAAAGAAGAAGTGCAAGTTGAAAATAATATACCCTATGTGGTAACACTTTGATGCCCATGTCTATAATGCATTATAAACATACTTACTTGTATAATCTACTTACAGCACTGTATAATTATAGTTATAAGCACTATTCATAATGATTTATACTAATAATCATAACACATTATAAAGCATATAATACTCATCATAATAATTGCTTGTCAGCCATATTTCTTTTGCGAGGATCATAGTGCATTATAATTCCCATTGTTGTAATACATTATAATATTTGTATAATGCACTATTATCACAGTTATGATGTATTATAATTTGATTATAAGTTACTCTAAGTGGTCATTGTTTGCTGTAAAGGGACAGTTTGGGTGTTGGATGAGGAACTTATCCATAGTAGGTGTATTACTTACAGTAGATGACGGTCGGCGTGCCCCGAGCTTAGAGAAACAGACAGGTGTACCGACACCGGAGCAAAGCAATACAGTGCTGTGAACGGGGACGGCTGAAAAACGTATTTTAGCCACCTAAAAGAAAGGAAATTGTTATCCGTTTAAGTGTACACTATATTTAGAATATCTTCCGACGGCGAACTGAACTGAAAGTGAAACATATCTACACTGTCTTTGTCATCTGAGCCTGCTGGCTTCGGAGAAAGCATAGATAACGGCTTTAGTTCCCTGACGGAAAGGTCTGTCTGACGGCAAGATAAAGCGGTGAAAATATTCTAAATATAGCGTCCACTTAAATGGATAGCGATTTTTTTTTTAGGTGAGCCTTTCTTTTAGGTGGCTAAAGTAGGTTTTGCTGCCAGCCCCCCATTCACAGCACACTATATTGCTTTGCTCCGGTGTCAGTGCTCCTGTTTGTTTCTCCAAACTGGGGCCAACCATCAAGGAGGTAATAACCTACTATGGAAGTGCCTCATACAACCCCACTTCAAAACACCTACACTGTCCCTTTAAGTAATCATTAAATCTATGCAAGAACAGCACACAAAATGTTGTAAAATACATTTCTACTTTACTTATATCAAACAATGACTATTTAGAGTAACATATAATCACGAATATAATGCATTATAACTGTGATTATAAAAAAGATTCTAATGTATTACAACGATTGAAATTATAATACACTATGACCATTGCAAAAAAGTCAGTGAGTGACCAGCAATTGTGAAGTATTATGATACTTATATAAGTCATTATGAAATGCTTTATAATGTGTCACATCTAGCACAGTAAGCTCAATGGATCTACTGAAACAGAAAAAAACCCTATTACTGTCTGACTAAGAGAAGAAGTTATAACTTCTGTTACACAAAATTATGATATTATTTATAAAACACTCAATGTTTAGTCTTTTCAGTCTATTAAAACCATTCAAATCAAATTCAAATTAGAAGTAAAAATCACTTGTTGAACGACTCTGAACTCCTGTCAACACTGATGCCACAACCTGTGATAAGGGTCACTAGAAGCTATTATAAGGGGTCAAACATGTTGGGAATCACTGCTATAGCCCTCATAGTGACAAACAACCAGATACATTATTGGAATCTTTATGAAGCTTGTATTATACATAGAATATAATTCAACAATATGGGGACACATGATGTGACTGTGGTACATGATGTTCACATTATGTATGTATGACCTTATCATACAGTCATTCATTTACTTTCCAAAGCCCCACTAGGAGAACCTAGCTGTGGTGGTTTTCAGGAGCAGGTCTGTGTCATGAGTGGGAGCAGTAATGTAGGTCAATGGGCCAAACGAAATGAGGCCCAGCAGCAGTGATGGATTAGAGCAACCTGGCCTGCTGCATTTGAGCTGATTAGTTTACTTTTCCCCCTCCAATGAATCGCCACCTTATCGTGGTGGAGGGGTTTGTGTGCCCCAGTGATCCTGGGAGCCGTGTTGTCAGTGGGGTGGGGGGGCATTAGCTCCTGGTAGGGTCTCCCAAGGCAAAGTGGTCTCAGGGGAGGGGCCAGACCGAGAGCGATTCACAGACCTCAATGAATCGGACTACACGGACTGGAGCAACCTCGCCTGGACAAGGGAGACCGGGGCCCCCTCCTGGAGCCAGACCCGGGAGGTAAGCTCGCCGGCGAGCGTCTGGTGCATGGCTGGGACTTGGCCCATGGGGCCCGGCTGGGCACAGGCCGAAAAGGCATCATGAAGCTGCCACTCTGTGGGCCCACCACCCACAGGGATAGGCATTGGGGTTCGGGTGCAATGGTAGAGCGGTACCAACTAGATATAGTTGGGCTCACCTCAACGCATAGCTCTGGTTCTGGAACCACACTCCTGGAGAGGGGCTGGACTCTTGTGGGGATACTCACAAGCCCCTTGGCTGTGCACCGCTGTGTCCCCAGTGAACGAGAGGGTCGCCTCTCTGCGGCTTTGAGTCGTAGTGAGGAAATCTCCGACTGTTGTGTGTGCGTATGCACCAAACAGCAGCTCAGAGAATGCAGCCTTCTTGTAGTCTTTGGCGCCTTCTTTGTAGCCTTCTTGCAGTCTTTGACATCCTGGAAGGGGCGCTGACTGGGGACTCTATAGTTCTCCTGGGGGACTTCAACGCTCACGTGGGCAATGATGGAGAAACCTAGAGGGGGGGTGATTGGGAGGAATGGCCTGCCTGATCTGAATCCGAGTGGTGTTTTGTTGTTGGACTTCTTTGCTAGTCATGGATTGGCCATAACCCACACCATGTTCAAGCATGGGGTGGTCCATAAGTGTACTTGGTACCAGAACACCGCAGGCCAACGATCGATCTAACTTTCTAACTTCCCTTCTCTGCCTGTGGCCCTCAGCCCCAAACCCACTGGTTCCTCCTGAAGATGTAAATCTTTAGGTCACATATATACTGTAGAATTATTTTTGTAAAGGCTCAGTCATTTCCTAAAACAACTGGTCACTGTAGTTTGTAGCTAACTTTGCTCAAACAGGAGGAAATGGTGCATTTGTTGGGGACTATTTTCAGCTGTAGAACAGTGCATGAAGTGAAATAAGTTCCAGTACTCCTCTTATTCACATGTTGGCAAGTGTCGGCCGGTATCAGCAATCTCTTGTGACGTATTCCTATTTATTCATTATTTCTTTAAGCATGTTAAACTGTGTCAGTCATAATCAGCTGTAGATGTATTGCTATATTATTATACTTGGGCTATGCATGTTCTATAGTAGGCCTATAATACTCTAATAATATTCCAACTGGATCATTATAGGGTTGAAGTGGTGTGTTTAGTGTTAATAGTTGAAGTGCTTTCCTGTGTTATTTGTAGCCTATAGTGGGGTATAGTCATTCAGGTCCCAGTCAGGATGCTCCTACATATCATACAGAGACACATTCTAAATGTATACAGTGAATAAAAGATACTAGGAGATATTGGGTTTGAAAATGTGAAGGTTTTTGATTTAAAACTATGCCACTTTACATCATTTTGAACCAATATTATTACTAATTAAATGATCATTTTATTATTTACACATATCACAGCTTTTGTCTGAACATTTAATTCTTCTGGAAATGTTTGCCCTTAAAGGACAATTTCAGAAAACTTTTAAATAATGTTTAATTGTATTTGAAATAAAAAAAAGTTCACTAACTATTTTCCAAAAAGGACGTGAACACTGTATTGATAAATCTCAGCACCCTCGTTCCAACCCCCTTCCCCCCCTCCCTGGTCGTACCGTACCGTGCGTCAGCTCGTCCAGATGCTCCCTACATAGTGTTTATGTTCATACGGCCGCAAATACGCTGTATTTCGAGTCAACAACAGTAAAATGAAGAAGTGCCGTTACTGTGTACCGGTGAGTACCGGCCCACTTCGAGCACTGCTGTAGATAATACTGTAAATTTGGTGTGTTAGTGAGTATTTGTGGCAGCAGGACGGTGTATGTGGGGTTGAGTCAAAAAACAAAACAAAAGAGAAAGTGCATGGTCCTCCGCCTTATCATACATCAGACCGGCACATACAGGTACTTCGCTAAAAGTCAAGGCCACTCCCCCTTTTGGGGGAAAGAAAACCAAAGATCTCATAGCCTTCAATAAAATTTGATGCATGTTTGGATGGTAATTTTGACAAACCAGTCTGCATTCATCTCTTGTTATACAAACGTTTATTTTATACATGTGTCTAATAATTATGTTGCGATCTCACTTGAACCTGAGCGTTCTCGATACCTCAATAAATGAAGGTTGATCGCTGTCATGTCCCTTCAGTCTTCCCCCGTCCAACACAGTGGCTGGATATTGCTTATCCAGACATCTCTACATATCTGATTGAATCCCGTCAGGCTAAGTGTTGTCTGTAAATAACCAACGTGTTAACAGCCAACTGTTTGATCTACAGGCTGAGATTTAGTTGGAGACGACAGTCTGATGCTGCTATAATGTTAACGTATGACTGTATTACTGCAGCAGCCTCACACTCAAGCTAACGTTAGCTAGCCATGCTAGTCACTGTCACCAGCATCAACAGTGTCGTCTTTTCCTGGGAATGTCTCCACAGACACCCAGCTCATGATACTGTAAATGCAATGGCTTTGATCAGTGGGCCATAGGCTCAGTCACCATTGCATTACCTCATTCGGCGATATATAGTGACTTTATAGATATTTATTTAAAGATTATGACTTTAACGTAATTGTGAATTTATCATTTTGAAATGAAATCACAAATTATTCTGTGCTCACATTCATTTTCCCAATTCAGAGAAATCAGATTTCTATTCAGAGGCACATCTGGAAACAGTAAGTTGACTAGTTGCTAGCGGTGGGCTTTTCACTTGATTTACCAGAAGCCTCATACAGTATATCCCAGAGGCCAATAACTGAGCCTTATTCCTTCAGTTATAGCTTAGACAGAAAGACCACATTGAGCTCTGGCGCCATCGTGTGTAATTCAGGGTATATTACAGGCATTATTATCAGCTCCATATTGTCAGTTTTGTTGTAAATGGTAAGTGTAATGTGGCTAACACAGTTTTGTCGGGCTGAAATATGTCTCAGACTTTTAGTACAAATTAAGACCAAACTGTCACAGCAGTACAGCTAATATAAGGGAATATATTGTACTTCAGAGGTCTGGGGTTGGTGATTCTGATTTTTGCCATTTTTACGTTCATGTGTGGGCTGTATCTTTTTCACAATTACACTACTACTGAGATCATTGTTCGTTACGACGGTAATCATTTTATAGTCTTTCTTAATGCTATTTTCCGATAATTTATTTTAGTACTGTAAAAAGGAAATGTATGCAATCATAACATTATATCCAACAACAACAAAAAAGCGTTATAAAAATAGTTCACAGATATTTTCTTGTTCACAGAATGACCATTTAAACACATAAGAACAAAGATGAAGCGATAATATAACACTGATGTTTGTTGTTTTTTTTCAAATTTCTCATATAGAGAACATGTTTGTAAAGTTTGTTCTTCTCAGGCTGTCATGAGTCGGTCAGAGTCATTTGCCATATGGAGATAGGACCGTGTCTGGTGCAAGGTCTTCCACCCAGCACTAGCAGCAGATCAGGCAGATGCTGGGCTACGTCTTCATCCTCCTCGTCCAGCAGGTCCTCTTCTGTGCAGCTCCACTGCTTACTGAAAGCCCTGTTTTCAAAGGTCAAACAGTTTCCGATCCGCTGCGTATCTTTCCCCATCAAGCCCTCTTTGCTGTTGTCCAGTTCGGAAGATTCTGTGAGTGTTCTGCTACCGTAGCATTTGTCCGGGCTGAACGTCTCCAGCTCTATAGCTCCCTCTGATCCTAGAAACTTGAGCTGGGTGGGGAAGCACTTGTTCTTGAAGGGCCTTAGTTTCCCAGCCAGCAGCCTGGGTTGGAGTCCTGAAGTGGAGCAGGGGCTGCCGGTGTTGGACTTGTAGCTGGGACCCAGCCCGGCGCAGCAGTGGTGAATCTTGTCCGGGGGGGTCGAGCCTGGGAGTATGGTGACCTGCCCCCAGGTCTGAGAGGTGAAGTTGTACCTCCACAGGCAGTTCTTTGGAGAGTTCTGGCTCTCACCTCCCCCAAAAATAAACATGCTGTCTTTGTAGACCACAGCCGAGTGACCCATGAGTCTGGAAGGGCCGGACCTGAGGAGAACAACCAGAGGTGGTGTTAGCAGGAAGGAACACACAAAACAATGTCTATTGTGTGCATTGTAGGCAACCTCCCGCTGTGACAGTGATGGGGTGGAAATCCTCAGATTATACTGAACACATACAACAAATACTATGGAAAACAATAGCTTCACATTTCTATGAGAGTGGCTACTGTTCTGCTTTCAGAGAGGCTGAGCGAATGCATGGGTCTGATGTGAAGTAAGTGTGAATTAACATACCTTCAGTGATGATCTATTAAGTGTGAACAAATCACGAAAAGTCAGAGGGACTTGATCATTTGCTAATGGTGAGCAACAGGAATTCATGATACGTCCTGTATTAATTCATGCATTCAATCATCATGAGTCATGCTTTAGTGCTGTCAAAGTTAACGCGATAACAAGTTAACGCCAATTCGTTTGAACGCCACCAATTTCTTTAACGCATTAATGTAATCGATCTTCATCATTGGTATCATTGGTACCAACCATGTCATTCTAGCTTGTCATAAAGGAGGTTAAATAACGCTCCAAACCTATGCTTTTTGCCGAGGAAAAACTGTCATGGCCATTTTCAAAGGGGTCCCTAGACCTCTGACCTCAAGATTAGTGAATGTAAATGGGTTCTATGGGTACCCACGAGTCTCCCCTTTACAGACATGCCCACTTTATGATCATCACATGCAGTTTGGGGCAAGTCATAGTCAAGTCAGCACACTGACACACTGACAGCTGTTGTTGCCTGTTGGGCTGCAGTTTGCCATGTTATGATTTGAGCATATTGTTTTATGCTAAATGCAGTACCTGTGAGGGTTTCTGGACAATATCTGTCAGTGTTTTGTGTTGGTAATTGATTTCCAATAATAAATATATACATACATTTGCATGAAGCAGCATATTTGTCCACCCCATGTTGATAAGAGTATAAAATACTTGAGAAATCTCCCTTTAAGGTACATTATAAATAGATGAAAAATGTGTGATTAAATTGCGATTAATCGCGATTAATCATGCCATTAATCGCAAAATATTTGAATTGATTGACAGCCCTAATATCCTTATAAAGTGTTACCTATATTCTTTTTTTTAAATAATATTTTTATTGCAGGTTGCTACAGGTTGGTACAAAAAAAATCTATCTTATTTTTCCACCTTTCTTACAATAAAAACTTTATAGCACCGTAAAAGAACGTATAATTAAAATGTTTCGTCATATTTTATACACATCACTGACTCGTGTTAAGAAACAAGAGCACAAACCAAGAGAGCAATACGAAACAGACAAAAAAATGTATTTACTTTATGACTATGTACAGCAGCGAAACACACACGGCTGAAAGCAATTGTAACGCTGCTGCTGGCTCCACTGAGTCTGTTTCAGGGTGGACCCCGCCTGTCTGTCCTCTTTAAGCATTCATATTCCTATGTTGAAAAGTCGTTTTTATAACTCCTAACTCCTTGTGAAAAGTCTTGTGATAGAGAATGGTGTGGTTTCCTCATCATCTAGCAATAAAGAAAAAGCATTCTAGGGTTCTTTTGCAATATCAACATGACACATGCAATCACTTCTCACTTGTTTCTGAGGGAACTCCACACGTGGCTGGTAGAATTCCACTTCCAGAAGTCTCTCTGCTCCCGCAAGCCTTTCAAGCCCCCGAACAGGTACATGCAGCTTTGGTTGGCCACGGCTGAGTGGCTGTGTCTGGGGCCTGGGCCTAATGAGCCCTGCTGAGAACCGTTCAGCAGGGACCAAGCCATGGTATCTGCCATGCATATAAACACACACAATGAATGCACATACTGGAGCTTCCACTGTGTGCTCACACGTTAGTCACAACACGGTACAATCATGGTATTAAACACCCAGCCTGCTGTACTTCTCAGCAGCTGCTGCGTGGTGTTCTCAGTAGAAATGCATTATTGGTACAGTACAGTGTATGAAACATAAACTTGTAATAAATTCCACCTTTGTTCTATATCTGTCTGTCTTGTTGTCAGTAGCAGTGGGTTGATACTTGACATAGTCTCAGAAAACTGAGGAAGTAGTATTAAAGAATCGAGAGAGGCTGCAAGTGTTTTAGGGCGGATTGGTCGCTTTTGCTCTCTCGATTTATCTGCCAAGTTAACTTTACACTTCACACATGGCTGATAACATGAATACAATATGTACAAGTAAGAACAATACACTGAAGGGCGAATTCACAAAGAATGGAGGAAGCATCATTACATGAATTGAGTATCATTTGCTGCTGTCTCAAGGTCCAATTCACAAAAGATATAGTATATATTACAGCGCAAACACACCCATAAAGTTTTACAGCTGAGGGCAATTTGCCTCTTTTTCTGCATCTGATTGCAATTATCCATGTGACAAACTATAAACGTTACCTTGTAGGCAGAACAATAGCAGAGAGAAAAAGAAAAATTAATTCAGACTGCGAGCTCAAGGTCCTGACCGACGAGGTGCAGAGGCATTCCTCAAAACGTCAGGCAAGGAATTTAAAGGTGACAGAGAGAAACCCTATTTGGGATTTAATGCTGCCATAATCAGTGGAAAGTCTGGGCGTGACACCCCCTTATAAATACACTTCAGTTACCAACAACTCTCTGAAGAAGCTAATAGTTTCACTGTAACTATGCGTGGCTATTAGCACTGATCTTTGTGAATTGGACTGTTTTTGCAATGAGGCTCATTTGCATAGAAAGTGGGTAATTTCACACTAACTGTCTGCATATGAATTTAAATATGTGCAAATAGCACAGAGGCACTATTAGGGATGCATTTCACCCTTTGTTTGATGTGCTTTGAGACTTACAGGGTTTTTCTTTTTGTCTTATTTGTGCAGGTTTAGCGGCCGCAAAAGCCACACAATCCTTTTGTGAATTGGCCCGAGTGCACCCATGAGGAGCTTTATTTTTTTTACATGGGAATAAAAGCAACTTTAAACTCACCAAAGTCCAAACTCCAGAAGTCCTGCGAGGATCCTTTCATGTCAACAAAACCTCCGTACACCAGCATGGCAGAGCCAACCACCACAGCACTGTGTCCCTTTCTGTTGGTTGGCATTTGGGTCTGAACACACACACACACACACACACACACATAAGCACACACACATCTATAAGAGTTGGCAGGCTATTTACTAACAAGCCCCGGGATCTTTCGGTCTCATATTTTATTCACAGTCTTATAATATTTCTCTTGTTTAGGTTCCATGGAGCCTACAGAATTCCAGATCTGATGTGAGCCTTGATTTGGGGGGCCGTCAGTGTGCGCAGCATACACCTGAACAGGTCCTGCTGTTATTCAAGACAAGTGGGAGCTGAGAAGTCTCTGACTACATTTTGAAGAGAAAACCCACTTGAATGGCCTCCACACTTGTAATTCCTTTTCAGAAACTCCTTCTCAGAGCTCTAGTTTCTCTTTGTATCGAACAATATGACATTCAATGCCTGCGTATAAATGTAGCATCCACCAGTGTGGAAATCTGTTCTAATCTAACACATTTGCCCTGCAATGATTATATCTTTGTAAAAAATGTTCATCAGTGATATTTTTAAGTCATGCATTGAGCATCTAAAGGTCATACAAACATGTCTGTGACATTTGTGAAGATATACATGAAAGCACTCATCAATGAAATGAATGAATCTTGATTTTTTGTTCAATACTGTGATGCCTTTCTTTCTGATAGTGGTATCACTACTGATGATAACAAGGCAGCTCATCTGCTACTAATTCCAAAGAAACTGCTGCTGGAATGTAAATTAGACTTCCAGTAAAGACCCATTTTACCCGAGGGCAGGCGTGTTGCTTTCCTTCATCAACTAACTTCGGTACAGTGTGTTGTAAAGTTCTACCTGTGAAAAACATGTCATTCTTTTCTTTTCTTTTCTATTATTAAAATGTTGTGTATTATCAATTTCAAATAGGATCTGGTCCTTTACAGTTGTTGTCAGTAACACTGACAAGGAAACTTGGTTTCATATCATATAATCTGTTGTCCTGTTCACATGAAAGGTGCTCTGTACCTGAGGGGAGCTCGTCTTTCCCTGGCAGTGCACCCATTTCTGCTGTGCTGAAACACAAACAAAGGAAAGAATACAGGTCTGTTGAAAAGGTCATAAAAAAAAATCCAGACAAAATGGGAACAAATCTGCCCATTCAATATATAAAATAATATAAGAAACAACTCCTGATCCGATACTTCTATTCCCCTAGATAATAACTGCACAGTGCACACTTCAAGTACACTGAAGTATTAAAATCAATCCAATGCATATGCTTGACAATTAAATAGTTCTGTGTTGCATTCAGAAAACAATGCCTGCATCTAAGCTGTTCCTTCATGTTTTGTTTTTGTTGCACTTGCAGTGGCGTGGTGAGTGTGGTTTTTCTGTCTGCCTGTGCAGTGAAACTATACATGACAGCAAAACGCAAGAGCTGAGCAGAAATGAAACGAGTGCACATACGTTAGGTATATCACGTAAATAAACAGTCTCATACTGCGTTATGCTGTCGTTTAAGGAGCTCAGCAGAATGTTGGAGAGATGGACAGCGGAGAGTTGGAGAGTTGACGGCAGCTGCGATCGTTGCGTTGCTGCGCATGAAAGCTTCGCGAGTAAAAACACCTGGGTGACAACTGACATGAAACAAAGGATCGGATCGAACTCCATAGCTCAATATAGTCGATACTGATCAGTTAAAAAATGATCTCTGAGATCGGCATCAGGACATCCCTAGAAACACCTGTACACTCTCATATGTGAGCATTTCAATTTAAATTACTGTACATAATTGCTACATATACATGAACAGTCTCCTATATGCAGATTTTGTAATGATGACATTGAATCATTAGCTTCCATATTTTGGTACAGCGGCACTTTCCTGGACCAAAGTTGAAATATGACTAAAATATTGTATTCTAAAAGCTGAAGTAGACATGCAGTACGTATGGGTGATTTCAAATATATAAATGAGGTGGTGAGCAGGATCATCATTTCATTTAACATGCACATGCAGTGGAAATACTAACTGCAAAAAGCAAGTACAAGACATACACTGTTAGATGAAAATAATATATACTCTCAGACATGCACACAGGAACCAACAAGTTGTGGTATTTGTAGAGCAGGAAGCATGTCCTGTAACGCCCGGACCAGACGGGGCACGTCAACAGCGTGTGGCAGCTGCCTCGCTGAACTCCTGCGTCTCTCCTGCGTGTGGTGTTCACACCAGCAGCGTTTCTGCTGCTGCTGCCAGCCCTTTCTTTCTACATAGAGTTTGCCTTTCATAATGTCCATTTCATTTCATTATAAATGTCATTTATATTTATTTTAGACAGAGAAAAGTTAAGAAGTGTGTGCTTATTTGTAAATAATAGTAATAATCCACAATTAAAACCCTGTACTTTTTTTCATATATGGAGCTCTGCAAGTCACTGCATGTTCTACAAGACTGTCCTGCAAATATTTCAGAATAAAAGCCTTGTGTTAACAAATGAAGGAATTCTGTCCACAGAAAAAAATGCTTGAGGGCTTTTATTTTGAAATGGAAGAAGTGTTGAGTTGAAATAAATCTTAACTTTTTTTCATGTCCATGACATATTCTACACATACAGACATCGAAACTGTAGTAATGTTGCTGGTATGATGTCAATATATAGTCAAAAGATAATTTTCACTGTCTGTTGTTGCTGTGAACCGCATGCGACTCGCGGTACAAATAGGCGAGACCTCGAATCTCTGGAAGAGACGCGGCTGACACGCAGCCGAGCTCTGTGTGGCTGCTCTGACCTGTTAACATGGATGCCAAAATAAAAAAAAACAACAGGTTCCGCAGCCACCACGCGCTGCTGACATTCCCTGTGTGGCGTGGGCTTTAGTGTGTAACAGCTGATAGCTAATTAATAGTGGACAACTCTTTTTTACATTTTTATCTTGTGCTGATAAGTATTAGTATTTATCAGCATGAATTGAATTGTTGATGTTGTTACTTTTTGTTAACTTTAACATATCATTTGGGACATCCTCCTTTTTGTTGAGCTAATAGCTCATCACTGATATATTTTCACTTGAGCTTTGAGGCGTGGGACTGGAATAGACATGCAGCAACACGTTTTGTCTATCAAGCCTGAGCATATGCAGACAGTAGCCAATGTAATTTGCAAAACACATGCACCTCCTTAGTGAAACTCACCAATGTCAAATACCCAGAGGGGACATCTACACCTGGTGTATGCAGAATCCAGCATGCCTCCAAACACGTACAGGAAGCCCTGAAGAGATCAGAGCCATTAAACATATTGTTGACACACGGACACTCCAAGCAGTGGGATATCAGCAGAGACAGAAGCACCATGAGATAATTCAAATGCTTTTTATGCCATTTAAAGTAAAAAAAAATGTTGTACCTCATGAGTCACCATAGCATGTTCCTCTAGCGCTTCTGGTGCAGCTTCACTGGTGCAGTTCAACTCTGTCCACTCGTTACAAACTAAACAAAATGATATCTTTGATTAGCCGGGGATCATGCAACACATCTCACCTTCCTTGTCTTTTCTTTTCTGGCTTTTAAACAAGCATATCCTTACTGGGCAGTCTTCTAAATATATCATGCATCATATGAAACACTGTAATAATAATGCAAACAAATCCAAATTCAACAAATCCTTAGTTTTTGTCATGCGGTAGTAAAAGTCCTATTAGCATTAGAGTACAGTGAACAACAGTTGTGTATCCAGCCCTTACCGACGCTGTACCTCCAGAAGTCCCCCAGACAGCTGCTGCCTCGTCCACCCAGGATGTACACATTCCCATCATAGCTGCAGCAGGCGTGCTTGTAGCGGTCACATGGGGACTGGCTGCTCTGGGGGAGCCGAGTCCACAGGCAAGGACTACTTTGACTCATAGTTGGCACCGGACCATTTTCTAAAAGAAGCAACATTTAAGTGTTTAGGAAAGTTAGCTCATATTGTATATAAAAAGTACCCATAACTCTTTCTCAACTATGTCTTCTTTTTACTTCCACTATGCAGTGGTGAGTCTTACGGCAGTGTTTCCCCTGCCACGGGACACCCCGCCCCCCTGACAGAATGAAACTAAATATTTGATTTACTTAATTTATGTGCACTCGTTTCATTTCAGCTCAGTGTGACAGTCTTTACTGCGTTTTGCTCTCATTTATTGTCGTGCTAGTTTCTTTCCTCTCCTTTGGTGTTTCACCAAGGGTGGAGCACACACAGAGGAATGAGTTCCCCATCCCACCTACCCATGGTTAGGGAAAACACTGTATGGTACCATGGGAAATACTCACACTGTGCTGTCACACACATCAGAACGTCGGAATGTTTTTTACATTGCAACTGTACTGACCTGATTGAATTCAAATTGTAGTCTCTAAGTGCAACAGAGTGTTTGAATTGGTTCACCTTGTGGTCCAACAGAGGGCACTCCTAAAATTCACAATCTGCTTGACCTTTTCTAAACTAAGCTAATGAATAGAAATGGAGGACAATGACGAACAGAGATGTGCTGATCAGACAATCGTGACGCAGAAGCATCTGAGTATCAGTGTGCAACACACTGCCTATTCCAAAAGGGAAAATACAAGCAGCAATACATAAATCAATTAAGTAATTAACGCCTCCCATATTTTGCAAGTGAGGAGATTGTTAACTAAATTGATAATAAGATGACATACATCAGTATGTGTACGCAGCACAGGTATCCAGCTGGAAAGCAGACAGTCTGCGAGGCAAAGTATCATAGGAGTAAAGTAAAAAACAAAACTAAAATTCATGTTGGTCTAACATAGTTATAAATGTTTTTTCCATATGTTGTCATGTATGAAAAGCAGACTACTCGATTACTACAAGCAAAATATTTAAACAGCATTTGTAAAGGAATGATTCTGTCCCAAGCCTTTTGATCCCTACAAGTATGTAACCGTGATCACTATAAGCAGTTTCCACTGTACAGCATGATGTTCATTTAGTGAATTATGGTCCCATTTAGAGTCAAATAGACCATAAAGCAGGAGTTGTGATTGACAGGTCGCTACCACAGCGTTGACAGGTCTGGGAGTTGTCCGTGTTTTCATCTTAGAACTTTAACCTTTTCACTGTGTGTTTTCAGTTCATTAAAGCCAATTATAACCTTTTTGGTCGCCTAAAAATGTCTTATTCAGTGTTTGGTTGTACTTAGCTCCGCCCTCTCGTGTCACTTCTGGTTGCAAAAAACTAAAGATGGCTTTAAAACAGCAGCCCACAAACCAATGGGTGACGTAACGGTGACTACGTCCACTTCTTATAAACAGTCTATAGTTTGCATCAATGACTTTGATCAATCAGAGTGTTACTTTAAAGAAGAGTACAAAACCACAGCTCTGCCTCTCTGTTTGCTCCTCCAAAACCTCCTGTGGCTGAAATCCAACATGTATACCACCAAACAACGTGCGGAGGTAAACCCCTTCAGTTCAGCACTCCATAGATAAGATCATGCTGAGAACATGACAGTCAGGTGCCTTGCGACGTTACGGCTCTGAGAAGAGGAATAGAAGGAAATGGATGATCTGTGATACTTGATATGATATCCTCTCTCCAACTGCTGTAGCCTCTTACAGTGACAAGACTGCCATATGGCATGACGAGCTATTGTGTGTTAGCAGGCCAGTTTTAGTTGTTATGGTTGTAGAGAGCTTGGCTCCTACAGGTGTTCAGCTGGGACTGACTCACAGAGCACCTGACTGCTGCTCAGGGGAGCAACACCTTGCCATAGATAGTGTGAGGCTCGGCTCTGGGGAGAAGCTCTCTAGTCGCTGAATGTTCTTGTACAGTTGGCTCGAACTACAGTCATGATTATTCCTTTTTTTGTTTTTATTAGATCACTTTGGTGACAGCATTTATTTACAAGACTTTTGGCATTCATTTAGATCCAAACAGAGACTGATCTCAACTATAGTGGACATTCTAGATTAAGTAAGAGATAATGTACAGCTGGCTGGTCATTGTTGTGAAATAAACCCCGACAGGAAGCGGACAACAACAATGACCCGCTAGCTGTACATTATCCCGCGTATTACACGGATACTTACTTAGGAAATCAATAATTTGACACCAAAAACGGTCCGCCAGAGTCCGACATCAGGACTGCGCCCATAGCAAAAAAAACCCTAGCAAAAAAAAGACTATGAAAAAATGCTTTTTTCATAGTCTTTTTTCATGTGACTATGAAAAAAGTGAAAAATGCTGGTGATGCAAGTAAATTGCCACGTCAGGCTAGTAAATCTAGCAACTCACTAAAAATTAAACACGTGTTTTTTTCCGGAGCTGATCATGGAAGTAGCTTCAAGAAGTTAATTTACTTAAATAAAGATTAAACATGATAATTAACTTTAGTCTTTGTTGTTATTTGATAACCACTAAAAAACTAATACAAAGTGTATGGGGGCAAGTCAAAATTGACTTCGGGCAAGTAGATTTCTGACTCATTTGCCCAAAGGGCAAGTGAAAAAAGGTTGAGGTGAGGTTGCAGATTGCAACCAACTGAAACTTCTCCCATGTGCCAAGCGTGTTGGAGAACTACGACGCTAAAACATGAAAACTCCCTCCCCAGTCTTTTGGTTTGTCCGTTCTGGGTTACTGTAGAAACATGGCGACCGGCTCCATGCAGAGGACCCGCTCCCTATGTAGATATAAACGGCTCATTCTAAATGCAATCCAGGCAGTTGCTGTGTTGTGACATTTGACCTTAAAAAAAGAAAAAGCCATAACCGATTCACGAGGGTTGACTCAGCTGTCAGAAAAAGAGAAGGAAACCTTCTCTGAGGAAACTGATGACTCACTTCAACAACCTTTTACAATATTCATGAAGATACATTGTGTTTGGTTATCAACACAGTAATTTTCCACGCTGAACTATCTATGACCGAGGAGGTATATTGAGCTTTTCCACAGTGACACGTGAGACATGAGCTGCTGCAAAGTTTGTGGCTGCTCTACTACATCTTATCAAACTGTCACATGAGCAAACAGCTCTGAGGTCATGACATTGTAGTAACACACCTAGCCGGCCTTGTATTAACACCTGATTGTTACTTGCATAAAGAGCGATGTGGTCAGTGAAAGAAAAAAAAAGAAAAAATCTCTTAACTGTATAGCATTTTTTTAAATATTCAACTGAAAATAAATACTGGCAAGATAAGAGCGATGCAGTGGTATTTTCAGTAAATGGCTGTGAGTAAAACCTGGCAATCAACTCTATTAAACAAGCATGATTGTGCAACAATATTATTGCAGGAGAAGCTTTTGTTATGCCCTGACATGTCACTGAGAAGTTTACGCGTGACACATGTTGGCCTACAGATTAAAGTATGCTTGGGGAAGAGAGGCTAGATTCATTTGTAAATTAGGCTGTTTCATTTAGCTACAACATTAGGATATTCACTTATGTACCCTGCCTGCAACAAAGCCCTTTGAGACTTATAATTCATCTGTGGTACTCACTAAAACTTGCTTCATGGATCTCCTGTTGCAGAATCTTCACAGAATGAGTTGTTTCCTTGTTTCAGTGCAGTCAAGACTGTTTCTGAATGCTGTAAATGATGAAGAAAGGTTGGAAGTGTCAGTGACTGGAAAAGAATGTGTCATCATGTTAGTTTGAGCTGATACTTGCAGCAACAACACAATGTGAACGAGGATTCCAGTGGCAGTTCATCTCAATTTAGCACACCAGCAGGAAGTAGCTAGTTGGTAGCTAGTGTGGGAAAAGTAGGCTATACAAAATAAAAGTGCCTTTTCTACTCACACAAGATATTCAGTTACTTTAATCTTATTATTCCTAAAATAGCCAACGCATTTTCGCGTTTGCTGTGATATTAGAGCACCTTTACAAAATAGTGTGACCTTTCAACCTGAAGAGCTTTCCTAACAGAAACATTACAGCTAAGTTAAAGGTCCCATATTGTAAAAAGTGAGATTTTCATGTCTTTTAATATATTATAAAGCAGGTTTAAGAGCTGTATAAATACTGTTAAACTATCAAAAAGCTGAATATACGGAGAAAAACACACAGCCCGTATTCAGAAATTTTGCGTTTGAAACAAGCCGTTAGGATTTCTGTCCATTTGTGATGTCACAAATATACAATATTTAGACCATTACACGGTTTTAAATGTAAACATACTAAATGTGTCCCAGTTTATTTCCTGTTGCAGTGTATGTGAATGACATCAGCTGACAGGAAGTAAACATGGACCCAAACTGTTGCCTAACAACTTAATTCCGTTGAAATGCACTAAAATGGAGCGTTTCAGGCACAGGATAAATACAGGTATATTCAAGTAGACAGTATGAAGAAAATAACGTTTTTTTTTTAACATTACAGCATGTAAACATGTTCTAGTAAAAACACAAAATACAAGTATGAACCTGAAAATGAGCACGATATGGGACCTTTAAAGTGAACTTTATAAATTGTTCCTTTACGTTATGTAGCAGTAGTGACCAAGCTGGGCCAACTTTCTCCTATCTAAGATATAACTTATTTAACTACATGAGTTTAATATATCAGCTAGCTGCCGACACATATCTGAGCATCTTTCTTGCGTAGTAAAAGTCTGTACAAGGAATCTACGGCATAGTTATCGTTTTACGTTAACATTACGCTAAGTAGCCGTTACTAACGTGAGTCAATAGCATAGCAACCACTTCAGGAGGAATGCGACCCGTTAATTTACGGCTCAGTCTCCAGGGCAACATCAACGACCTATATTTAGCTAGGAGTTTAACTTGATAAAAGTAATGTACCTAAGTTATAACT
This sequence comes from Sebastiscus tertius, assembly GCA_916701665.1. Taxonomy (NCBI): domain Eukaryota; kingdom Metazoa; phylum Chordata; class Actinopteri; order Perciformes; family Sebastidae; genus Sebastiscus; species Sebastiscus tertius. The sequence continues at coordinate 13,164 of CAKAOH010021228.1, read as the reverse complement.
TCATCTGTCAGAGTCTCATTCTGACTAACTAAAGAACTAAAGCGCAAACAGGGGGACGTTAATAACGGTAAAGTTGAGAAGAAGAAGTAGAAGAAGAAGAAGAAGGAGAAGAGGAAACGAGGAGATGAACTTTCTTTAGAGCTTCTTTGCAGATAGTAAGTGACGTTATTCGATGCTATTAAGACATGAGACAGTCCTGTGTCAGTGCTAAATTGTTTTTACACTTACAAAATAGTGTGACAGGCATTTCATGTATGAAAAACAAGTTGCTGTAAAGAATAACGTGTTACTTACGAGGTCCGGGCTGCTCCTCCCGGTCTGACGGTCTGATGGTCTCTCTGATGTCCTCCAGTAAGCGGGCTGGTGCTGCGTTCAGGGTCTCCTCGTAAACTGCGACCTCTCCTGAAAACGTAAACATTCCCAATGTGTCCCAGTTTATTTATATTATTTCATTTATTTATATTATTTATATTTATATCATGTTGTTTTTGTTTTGTTTGTTTCATTGACGAACGCCATGGTAAACATATAGCAAATACATAAGCAGATAATGCCAGAGAATCAGAGCACTGACATAAATCATAAATCAGTTTATAAAAATGTTATACAGTTGTAGATACAGTTGTATAGATATAAGGTTTTAGTAGCTTTTCTGTTTTTAGACTAAAGGATCGATGCAAAGTATTGTTTGAATTCATTTTCCAAAAAAATATGAGATTTTGCAAGAAATAAAATCAAATTAGAAGAGTAAGTACAGAAGCCAAACATTGCATTTTCATAGGAGAGGGAAAATTCACGATCAATATATTTGGAAATAAATGTATAGACATCTTTCCAAATAATACAAGAGTGGGGACAAGATCAAAATAGATGATATGAATCTTCTTGAACCAGTTGACAAAATGAATGTGTCCCAGTTTATTTATATTATTTAATGTATTTATGTTGTCTATATTCATGTTGTTTGTTTGTTTTATTGATGAACACCATGGTAAACATATAGCAAATACATAAGCAGATAATGCCAGGGGATCAGAGCACTGACATAAATCATAAATCAGTTTATAAAAATGTTACACAGTTTACATAAGGATTTAGTAGCTTTTCTGTTTTTAGACTAAAGGATCTGTGCAAAGTATTGTTTGAATTAATTTTCCAATAAGTATGAGATTTTGCAAGAAATAAAATCAAATGAAACAATATAATATTGAATTTGCTTCAGTAGAAGAGTAAGTACAGATGCTAAACATTACATTGACATTTGCTTCAGTGCTGAGTGAGACTGAGATGTGAGGGAGCTCAACCAACACCCTTCATACCACATATAATACCTGCTCCTCCTCCTCCTCCTCCTGATGAGTGCACTACAGCTGCTTTCATATACTGATGGAAATAATGGGAATTCTCACACTTCCAAAAAAATGTGTATCTCCCAGTTTTCATACGACATTGAATGTAGTAAACATTGCATGCATGTATTTATTTGAGATGTTTAATAAACTAGTCCATTGGGTTGTCTCATTATGAACACACACGTGAACATTTTTTACCTTATCTCTTAACAGCCCTGTACGCCCACCATGGCCCTCCCACACAGGTGTTTTATTTTGCCTAATTTGACTCTTTGCTCTCTCTGTGTGGGTGCATAAACACAGTGATTGTTTTAAATCTCCTCCAACTGAGTGCTGCAGTAATGAGTCCTAAAACTCGGAAATGAGTTAGCATTTTAGCACTTCCTGTTCCCTCATCTGGAAGTCAATGTTTTTTTTTGAATGGGTGCCTGGATGCCTGATAAGGTCTGAGCTGAAGAGAGTTTAACATTTTGTTCTACGATAAAAACAAAAACAAAAAAACATCAGTAAATATCCCACTTGTGAATTTTGAAGCTTTTATATGTCTTGAAAAAAGGCGGTTGCTAACAAGTGGCTAAATGAGACTACTAAACGTCATCATGCCGACATTAGCTTTTCACTTCTGGCGATTTCATTCACACTTCATGAATCATAAAAGTGGTATTCATGCGAAGATTATCTTGCTGAACAGAATTAAGTATCATAAACGTGTGTTTGCCACAGAGCTTAGTTTCTGCAATAATCCAAAACCCAGTGGAACAATCTCTTTAGCTTTTTGTCAAGGGAACCAGGAGGATGCTAACTTCCTGGTTGGCCTTCAAAAATACATCATCCCTGTAGCGCTCTATTAGTTTCTGTTGCAAGTTTCTATTGGTTCGTGAAGTTTGGTGACCTCACTGTAATGTTTGTTTTATTGACGAATGCCATGGTAAACATATAGCAAATACATAAGCAGATAATGCCAGGTGATCAGAGCACTGACATAAATCATAAATCAGTTTATAAAAATGTTATACAGGAAATAAATATATAGACATCTTTCCAAATAATACAAGAGTGGGGACGAGATCAAAATAGATGATATAAATCTTCTTGAACCAGTTGACAAAATGAATGTGTCCCAGTTTATTTATATTATTTAATTTATTTATATTGTCTATATTCATGTTGTTTGTTTGTTTTATTGATGAACACCATGGTAAACATATAGCAAATACATAAGCAGATAATGCCAGGGGAGCACAGCACTGACATAAATCATAAATCAGTTTAAAAAATGTTATACAGCTTACATAAGGATTTAGCAGCTTTTCTGTTTTTAGACTAAAGGATCTGTGCAAAGTATTGTTTGAATTAACTTTCCAAAAAATATGAGATTTTGCAAGAAATAAAATCAAATGAAACGATATAATATTTAATTTGCTTTAGTAGAAGAGTGAGTGCAGAAGTCAAACATTACATTTTTATAGGAGAGGGAAAATTCACAATCAATATATTAGGAAATAAATGTATATACATATTGCCAAAAAATACAAGAGTGGGGACAAGATCAAAATGATATATATATATATAATGATATAAATCTTCTGGAACCAGTTAACAAAATGAGCCGTCCTTGTTATGTCTTTGTAGAAATACCTTGAAGGGATTAAAAAGATGGATTATTTTAAAAGTCACTTCCTTAACCTTATTTATTATCATATATTTAGAAACCATATTTATTATCAGATATTTAGAAGGTATAGGCACCTTCACAGTGTGAAGTAAGGTTATTCTAGGAGGAAACAGCTTTTGGAACAGAGACTATTTCTTTTTGAAACAAAGCACTTATATCACAGTTATTATTGCTCTTTTTAGAAGAGAAACAGATCCGACCAATGCCAGTAAGAATAGGTTCCAGCGGTAGTAAAGTCAATTCAGATAGTTTCTAAATAGCATAACAAAGCCAGAAGAGATTACATCAAAATCTTAATCATGTTACATTGGTGGTATATGAATACATACTTGTTCAGAAGTTCAGAGTTCACAATAACGTACTAGTGGTAATACTGTTTTTTATTTACTGTTCCAAATAATGTAATATCTGTGAGAGGAAGAATTAAGTTTATAAATTAAGTACCTGGAAAGGAGCAATTCGTTTGTGAAAATTTGAACATTGTTCAACATTGTTGCTGCAAAGTAAAACTATTTAAGGCCTCCAAGTTTTGAGGACAAATCATTTGGAATAAAATTCCAAACTGATTTCCAAACTGTGCTCTGCTCCCCTGGCATTATCTGCTTATGTATTTGCTATATGTTTACCATGGTGTTCATCAATAAAACAAACAAACAACATGAATATAGATAATATAAATAAATTAAATAATATAAATAAACTGGGACACATTCATTTTGTCAACTGGTTCAAGAAGATTTATATCATCTATTTTGATCTTGTCCCCACTCTTGTATTATTTGGAAAGATGTCTATACATTTATTTCCCAATATATTGATCGTGAATTTTCCCTCTCCTATGAAAATGCAATGTTTGGCTTCTGTACTTACTCTTCTACTAAAGCAAATTGAATATTATATAATTTAATTTGATTTTATTTCTTGCAAAATCTCATATTTTTTTGGAAAATGAATTCAAACAATACTTTGCATCGATACTTTAGTCTAAAAACAGAAAAGCTACTAAAACCTTATATCTATACAACTGTATCTACAACTGTATAACATTTTTATAAACTGATTTATGATTTATGTCAGTGCTCTGATCCCCTGGCATTATCTGCTTATGTATTTGCTATATGTTTACCATGGCTTTCGTCAATAAAACAAACAAAACAAAAACAACATGATATAAATATAAATAATATAAATAAATGAAATAATATAAATAAACTGGGACACATTGGGAATGTTTACACTTAAAAAATGTTCACATATGTGTTCATAATGAGACAACCCAATGGACTAGTTTATTAAACATATCAAATAAATACATGCATGCAATGTTTACTACATTCAATGTCGTATGAAAACTGGGAGATACACATTTTTTTGGAAGTGTGAGAATTCCCATTATTTCCATCAGTATATGAAAGCAGCTGTAGTGCACTCATCAGGAGGAGGAGGAGGAGGAGCAGGTATTATATGTGGTATGAAGGGTGTTGGTTGAGCTCCCTCACATCTCAGGCTCACTCAGCACTGAAGCAAATGTCAGGGACAGCTGAACACGTTTATTATCACATGACAGCACTTCTTTTGTACGTAATTTTGTGACTGTGGACAGCTTTTGCTGTCACAGCTTGGACTTTGGACAACTATAAGAATTAAATGTGATTATTTTATGGTTAGAAAGCAAATATGTTTCTGACCTTGTACTGGGAACATGTGGCCCGTAAATGTTAACATTTTACAACATCATTACGGTACAAGACAAAATTCTGCATGTGCCAGTTTTTCAGAAGGGCTTAAGGGTCATCATCATTTGAATGATTCAAATATTCTCATATATGCATAAAAAATCCTCCTAATTATCACTTCTACATTAAAGAAACACATACAACATGAAGGGAAAGTTAACAAATATCACTGTTTTTCTCATTCTCTTTGGCTCAATTCTTAAATGATAATTATTTCTTTCCAAGCTCTGAAAATGAGTTTGTTGTTCACAACAGATTTGAATTCTCACAAATTGTACTTACTCTTTCACACACATGAAGCAAAACATATGCAATTTGCTTGAATAAATGATACATTCAAATCTGTTGTGAACAACAAACTAAATGTTCAGAGATTGGAACTCATTGTTTTGGAAAAAAAATAATTTTCATTCAAGAATTGAGCCAAAGCGAATGAGAAAAAAGGTGTAAATGTGTCAATACGAGCAAGTGCTGTCCTGTATAGTCAATAAAAACTCCTGGAAAAGGTCCTGGAAAATGTCCTGAAATGTCCTGGAAAAATATTTTTAAAAAGAGTAGGAACCCTGCCATGCTGAAAAAACACATTTATTAATTAATTAATTAAACAATATTTTGACCAGTACGGCTCACGCGATTGACATTGGCCAGTTAACTGACACAATAACTAGGTTGGGGAGCATGAATGAAGTGTTTGGGTGAGTTACTACCTTTTGCAGACATGAAATAGATGTAATGTCCCATCAAACAGTTAGAACAGTTTAGAGAATGTTAAGACTGTTTCAAAAAATTAGCCAAATAAATTGAGAAAAACTGTAATATGTTTATTGAGTTGAATACGAGTATTAACATTCATAACAAAATATACAACAAAAATGTAAAAGTTGTTTGATAACAACGCATCATTTCAGAAAGCAACGAGGGTTTGTAAAATCTTTTATTAATGTGCATCCATGAAATTCTGGATTCTGCGTTTTTTTGCACAGAGGACTAATAAATTAACTGTGAATATGTTTCATAAATAGATGTGTAAAACCACAAGCTTATTTATTTCAAAATGCCCAGAATCAGCTGTCCCCTACCCTACACTGACCTCGATTCATCTACTGGCATAAATGAGGCATAGAAGAACTGAAAGGAACGGAAACAGAAGTTTGCATCAGGGCCCAAAGCTGGTCTGTTGTAACCACATATTTCACCTGCTACATCAAAAATAGAGAATAACAAAAGGTTATGTATTTGTATGTTACGTATTGTATAGTGGGTTTGACGACTGTGAAACATTGGCTCTCAAAAGTGCACACACTTCCCTTCATTTGACACAACTTTGTGTCTTATCAGAGAAATGAACATGACATATTTGCATTCAGTTGTATGTTCCACCGTTCAGCGCAAACTACAGTAAACAACTGCATATGGACATATGGTTTAACCACATAAACAGCATTAAATATTCTGTTTGAATTATTGATAAGACATGTATAGAAGACACAAGTACATGCGTTGATCAAGGAAAATGGGCACAACGGGCTTTCTCACAGAACGTACTGAGTAAAGTTGTCTAAAATGATAATATATGAATAAATTAGTTGAAGTTAATCTTTGGCCATATTGGAGAAGACTTTAGGGCACCCCTGTTCTTGCAAAACGTTTCCCAAAGTTGATTTGAACAGGACCTGTAGTGCACACCTCCGGCCTGCAGAGAGCAGTGTGTGTTCACAGTGTTGAGTTATGGCTGATGTCTTCAGTAGTGCCGTGGCCCTGGATGTTCTTTCTCATACTCCATAGTCTGTGATTTGCAAGTGTGTAATTTCACAGCTGGGTGATCTTTCTGACGTCGCTACCCTTCTCTTCGCTGTTGTCATCAAATTCAAAGGCACTATTTTCCACAGCTTGTCCCTTCGTTTTTGCTGATTCACCATCACCAGCTTCCAGGGATGGATCCTCTCTGTCTGCATCAGCTGAGCCACGGCCACATTTCTTTTTATATATCTGGTAGGCTGTAGAGGAAAAAAAAACATGGATTCAGTAACACTGATTAGTCATCCTGACATGTATCTTTTAAAACAGCATTAAAATTAACTGGGCTTCAGTGAATGATTCTTTTCTCTTGACAATTTTCTGTCATCTAGTGCTTGTGTTGTTCTTGTTCTGTCAGTTTGTACATTCCTGCAAACCACACGTTGAATATGTCTGTTTTCGCATTCTGTCAGAGCAAGTGACGAAGTATATCGAGCCACCGTTACTGAAAGTTAAGTGGTATGAAAGTTATGTGGTATAATAACTAGTATAAGAAGCAAGAAAGTCGACTACGGGCCGGTGGGAGTGGTGGTGGATGGATGGGTCAAATAAACACAAGACTATCAACTAACCAGTCGTTTCACAACGTTATCCAAGTGACATAGTGCGTTTCGAGGCTGATATGAAACGTATTTATGAAACGTATTCTTGGTTCAGATACTGTATGTGGACATTCATTTTCCCTTGTAGTTATATCAACATAGATTCAGAGAATCAATATTTGATTTTGAGGAATGGGAGGTAAACCCCATCCTATAACTCTCAAGTTGCCTAGACATTGGAGCGACACAATTTCGTCAAAATCCGACTCAGAGGTGAACCAAGTAGGAACAATTTCCAACCAATGGCAAATACGTCTCACCTCTTTTTTCACTGAAATGAATGGGGAACAGATGTTGATCTGACCACACCTGTGCAATGACACACACATTTTCACTAAAAGTGTAGATGTTCTGCAACACATGACACCATCAAGCAGACATACATCGGCTTGTCACTATAGTCATTGTGACCCTTGGATCATAACTTTATGTAATAGAACAAAACAGTCTCACTGCAGTTCGTGAAATAGTCACCATATTTAATGTATTTGATTTGTGTACATAGACACAAATTTCCCTTTCAACAACGTATTGTAGTGCATTTTCCTACTAATGTCCTTTGTTAGACTTAGGCAACAAAACAACTTAGTTAGGTTTAGGAAAATATCGCGGTTTGAGTTTAAATAACACCAGAGTGGCGTCACTTAAGCACGGAAGTTACGTGACAAATAAATAAACTTTGACCCTTTTTAAACTTACCAGTTCATAATTACGAGGAATGTAGACAAATCATTACATTCAATTTTGTGACTATTTCACAGACTGCTGTGTGACTGGGCCAGAACAGAAACAGATCTATGAATATGAAACATCCTTGACTTCTGTTACTTGCTAAAGTTAAGTGATAAATAAATGTATTAAATGGCACACTGGGCTCAATTTGATGATATAAGAAACCTGATAATGCTTGGAAGCAGCGGTGCTAAGTGAAAAGGCAGGGAAGCAGTGTTTTCACACTGGGATAAAACAGAACATCTGATGCTCTAAATATTCCTTAAGTGTGCCAGAACTGAGCACTGACCCATCACAACGAGTTGTTATGGAACAAGACAACAATCAACATGCCATCATGCAGCCTGTCCACAAGAAGCATTTTAGCAGTGGATGACTGAAAATGGTCATGTCAGCAGAAACAGAATCGCAGTAGGAAATGGCTGACGAGATAATAGTGGGGTATGTAGGAAGTGTCCATTTCGATCACCAAACCCATTTTATTTTGCATGTGGTTGAACAACACGTACGAACCACTTCTTTTCTAGTATAATCCGGCCCAGTTAAACCCAGAGAGACTTTGTTCAGCTGTGTCAGAAGCCTTTTGGAGGATGAGACAGCTTCAGCCGTGTGTTCCCCCTTCATTCTTTTGATGGTAGATGACTGGCCAAAACCTAGTTTTCACTAAAGTGCAACTTTTTCTTTGAAAAACTGCCATCCTTAATGTGGCAGTAGGCAGTATATTTTTGGCATCATTGGGCAAAAATTCCATAATAACCTTTCAGCACATTGTAATTCAAGTGTTCTGAGAGATAACTAGACTTCTGCACCTCCTCATGGCTCTGTTTTCAGGCTTTAAAAAAATCTAGCCCGTGACGGGAGACTTTGACCAATCACAGGTCATTTCACTGAGAGAGCGTTCCTATTGGATGTGACCGGAACTTGGCGTTCCTTCACCAGATTTCACAATGGTGGCGGCGTCACAAACTTTCTAATTTTACAGCTAAACCGTGCACTACAAGATGATTCTGAAAACATTTAAGGAGAGAAATAGGCATTAATGTAACAGAATATTGATTCATATTTGATCAGCGCTGCCTAGTTTGACCGTTTGGTTGGAGTTCGCGAGTGATTGACCGCCGGCTCTCATAGACAGCAGATGGATAGCAGACCTCAGATCAGCTCTTACTGCTTGTTTTCCTCCGGTCTGTGAAATCTTGCAGATGCCATTAGGAGCACCGGAGGACAAAGAGGCACATGATTTTTTTCAGGTTACCTGTTTCATGTACTACTGTCAGGATATAGTGACCATTTTATTAAAATAACTTTTTTTCAATCATATTTGCTCCAATCTCACCTACTTCAGCTTTAACTGTGTACCTTATCTCTACAAACAGATTTTGCATTAATATGGCAATGGCTTAAGAGTTTGGTATCAGAAGCGTGCAGGTTTCCTTTTGTAGTCCGAGTAGTATCGACCAATCACGTTCGAGAGCGCTTTGGTTTAACGCAGGATAAACAGTAGGTGTGGAGAGCAAAAGAGGCAGAACACATTGGCCAAATTGCAGTCTCTGAACGTATCGGCTATTGTCTGACGATGATTTTGCTTTTTATTGGTTTGTAAACTGGCTGCTTGTGAAACAATGCAGTCGTGCATGTTGTCTCTCAACTTCAACTCCAGTATCATGTCTCAAGTTGCTAATCGGACTGTAAACAATGAGCAGCGCACAGAGAAGGAAGTCTTGGCCCAGATATCCGCTGGCTACACCGGAACCCCAGAAATAAAGCACCTTGTCCCCAGAGGCTTATCCGTCATCAGACTGATAGCTGATGGGTTCTGTGTACGTACAGTATCTGCTTGCTAAACTCTCACCTCCCACAGTTAGGGTTGCTACCACTAGCTGGAAGATGCTGTAGATGAGGGGGAATGAGAACATGACATCCAACTCAGCTTGGGTGAAGGACAGCTGGACAATGGTGCTGCACAGCTGGGCGTTCTGAAAACCGGTCTCCAATGCGATGGTTCGAGCTCTGAACAAAGTAAGGAGTGATAAACAGCCTCAATAAGTAAGTACATTTATTAGTATATGGGTTTGTTGATGCAGTAGTGGTTTCATGATTTATACAACTGAATTCAAGTATAATATATCTTTGGCAGCAAATTTAAATTTAAATCAAGCAATCAAGATACAGGCTTTATGCATATACTGTATATGCCAACATCATTACAACGCTGTCACCCTACCTGAACCAGGGTTGACCCGCAAAGCGGGCCAAGACGAATCCCAGGCCATAACCAATGAAGGGGTAGATTGTTCCAATAATCCATAGGGAGGGAGCAATGGACCAGGAGGACTGGTAGAGAATTCCTCCAACCACAGCTATGCCGACAATGAGAATAACTCCTGCAATGGACCCAATCTGTGCAAAGCAGACACACAGACAGTCCCGGAATTTCCATTAGATAAATCCATGAATGTCACAACAAATCCCTTGATCAAATATCAGATTCACAAAAAAACATATTGGAGTAATACTTAGGTGTCACTCTTTGCATAAAACATTCACATTGATTCCTACCTTGAGGATCTTTTTCGCCCCGTTGGGCCACCTTCGTTTAACATATATTCCCAGACCAATTGGAATAAGAAGGGCCACTAGAGTGATACCTGAGGATACACAGAATTCATAGCGTGACATAATTATAGGATTATAATAAACCTGTACAGTGCTTTTGGTACAAAACTACAAAGTGAGTGAACAACACAATAAAACAGTAGATGTGTACGTCCTTAGAAAGTTTAGCTTCATGGGCTAGTAATCATACAGGATTTTCCTACTTACCAATACTGTCGTATGGGATCTGGATGGTGCTGGTGGAAGTCCAGGTGGAGGTGTAAATGAGCAGACAGAGAGGCATCATCCCCAAGGCCATGATAGAGGAACAGGCTGTCATACTGATACTGAGGAGGGGAGAATATGAACAGTGTTTTTGTCAAACAAAATTCTTTAATAACATTATATTTTTCAAGCAGTGTATGTCCTAAAAATAAGGAGGTGGCCTGCGACTGATGCTGTGTCAGTCTCCAATCAACTGATATCCCACTTGGGGATTTGCTCGATCATTAGCCTACGCAGTACGCTACCTTATGAGGCCCTGAGAATTATGGTTTCCACTTGTACTCCATGGTAGCCTCATTAACAAACAGCAAACATGTCACCTGGGTTGTCTAAATGGGACCTAAATGTGATCCTATCACTATTTTGGGCCTACAGGGCCACATTGCCTGGGCAGCTGTCTATGTTTTCTAATAATCAAATGTATTCATTTGTTTTTTTTTGTAGTGCATAAAGTCAAGCTATATAATAATTAGGGTTGTATATTGGCAAGAATCTGGCGATACGATACGTATCATGATACAGGGGTTATGATTCAATATATTGCGATGTATTGCGATACTGTAAGCAAGGCAATGTATTGTGATTTTTTATTCTAATTTCAGGAAAACTGTCATAGTATAAAGAACACACCATCATCTGCATAAAATCACAGTATTTACAACAAAAAAAAACTTGTTTTATGCAATCACAACAGTGGGATCTGCATTTTCATTTATTTTCACAAATATTTGCATGTAAACTACTGATTAAAAATTGATTAAGTGTTTTTTTTTTTACAATCAATACAGTATCATAAAACATAATGTTGCGATCATCAAGCGTATCGGTATTTACTTACACCCCTAATAATAATGAAAACATTTTCATTTGTGATCATGTGAGCATTGGTTGTCTACTTGATACTGCTATATAGTGCTATAGCACTCTCTAGAACCATAGTTATATATTATATAACTGTGATGTGCTGGAAAGCAGAAGTATTCCTTTCAAACTGAGATCAAGAATCAGTTTCTCTTGCCAGACAGTTCATTATCAAGAAAAGCTTCCAGTGTGTCAGCTTGACAGGTTATCTAAATACAAGTAGCTTGACAGCGTTCAGTCATCCAACCAGCCAGTCGGCCCAGATGTTTTCTTACCTCAGGTCCATGTCTCCGTCCAGCCAGTAGCAGATAATGTTAGAGCCGGTGCCTCCAGGACAGCAGCCCATGATGATGATGACAACAGCCTGTACAGGCAGCACATTGAAGGCCAGCGACAAGGCAAAGGCTGCGAAAGGCATAATGCCGAACTGGCACAGGAAGCCGATAGCGATGCCCCAGGGTTTTCTTATGTGGCCCAACAGCTTTTCGGTATCCACAGTGCAGCCCATAGAGAACATGACCATAGCGAGCATTACGGTGAGCACCACGCTCAACACCAGGCTCAGCATGTTATTAAAGTTACTGGGAGGAACAAGGCAGTTTCCGCCTGAACACACTGTGGCAAGAGGGTCGCAGCCGGTAGGCACCGCGGTCGTCGCCGCCTTGGACATGTACATCGTGGAGAATGTAACGGGAAGAGATAAGGATAATCAGTGGCTCCTGATTTGAAAAGAGAAGACTAGATGTAATTCTTAGAGTCCACGAGACTACTCCTGTTTCTCCTCCTCCGATATCCACGAAGATAACGGCGACAGTGACGAGAAGCGTCCAGCTCACGGCTCTTTATGCCTGCCCTGCTACAGCCAAATATAGTTGGGAGGGAAAATCAGCTGAAAAAAAAATCAAAAATTAACCAATACTTAATCTTTTTATGGGGGCGGTGTTCAGAGGCACATGCATATAAAAAGAGAATCATTCTGAAATGTGAAATGTCATTGCGCAATGATTCCCAACTTTTACTGCCCTTTGGCCTCTTAAAATTTTATTGGACAGCTCTGCTATGCAGCATCATCATCCTACAATGCCAGTAAGGAGGGAAGATGCTAGCAGTTCTCAAAGACAGGGCACACCCTGTAGGTATTATTTGCACAGTGCCTGTAAAACATTAAATCACACAGGGATGTAATAAAAGATTTTCTGACATTGTTTAATAGAAAAAAAAGTCTTAAAAGTATCTAGTGGTGAGGGGACAGATTGCAACCAACTGAAGCCTCTCCCGTGTGCCAAGCGGGGGAGACTCGTGGGTACCCATAGAACCCATTTTCATTCACATACCTGGAGGTCAGAGGTCAAGGGACCCCTTTGAATATGGCCATGACAGTTTTTCTTCATTAAAATTTAGCGCAAGTTTGGAGCATTATTTAACCTCCTTCCCGACAAGCTAGTATGACATGGTTGGGACCAATGGATTCATTAGGTTTTTCTAGTTTCACATGATACCACTACAACCTCCGAAAGATCGATTGCATT
>CAKAOH010021227.1:0-27710 GCA_916701665.1 Sebastiscus tertius | reverse complement strand
CATGGGGGGTGAAGAGGGAGACAGCTTTGTGAGGGCCATGATGTGCTGCAGGGTGATGTCCGTCTGGGTGCTGATGTCTGAGACCTGGGTGTCACCGGCCGGGCCGGACTCTTTGGGAAGCGGGGCTCGGCGCAGAACCTGGACCATGATGGGCTCCTTGGCGGTGCGGAAGGCCTCCACCGCCTGGTCGTGGGTGGCCTTGGAGAGGTCCTTGCCGTTAACCTGGAAGACGACACAGAGAGAAACGAATCAGTGTTAAGGATTCTGGATGGTTTGTTGATGCAGAAGAAACAGGAAGTAAATCGTAAGGATGCACAAGATGTTTGTTCTCATTCTGAGTTGTGATCTCTTAGCCTGAAGAGGATGTTCATTACTCCACACTGATGTAATCATTATCTCTGATGATTGAGCCCCCCACATGGAGCGCTGCGCCCACACAAACTCAGCGGCGATATCCTGTCAGAGAAATGACTCATTAGCGCCTCAGCTTGTTTTACAGGGTCACAGTCGGACCGAGCAGAATAAGACCTTAATTAGGATGAGTCTCTCTTTAATTAATCAAGGTCATTAGCCGAGGCTGCATGGAGGAGCCCTCATTTAGCTAAGTAATTTCTCAGCAGAGGATAAATGTGACCTCCCGTCATAGACAGTGGAACGGGCGCCGCGCGTTAACCTGAGATTAATTTGAGCAAAAAGGCCGCGTCGCGTCGCAGAGAAGAGGCTAATTAAGTTCGGTTGAGCCACTTAAGGCCTCTGTGTGCTGATGGAAGATGAGCGAGGAGCCTCTAAAGTCCCTGCTCTCAATGGAATATGTCACCGGATCCGATGAGACTTATCATTAAATAAAGAAGTCTGCACACAGATCTAGGCTGTCCAAAATGTCAGGCAGAGCACAGGGATTAAATTTTGATTTCGCTTTGGAGCAAATGTCACTGTAAGTTCACCGGAGCATCTACTGTGGGGGGTGGGGGGGCGTAAAACCCAACACAAGCATTAACCCGGTGAACTTTAGAGTCCCCTGCAGCCGCCTGCATGCATATTGCATCCTGGGTCATCACGCCGGCCCCTCGGATTTTTATCAGCGAGCTGCTGTTCCACTTCCAATCACCACCATCATAAGGACTTTGTTGGTTTGTGATTCCTGGATGTGTCGAAAGCTTTGATAGGATCTCAGCCCGGGGCTCTTCTCATTTCACAGACTCAGACACACACACACACACTCAAAGCTTTCTAAGAACCAAGTCACTTTCCAGCATGCAGTTTGCAGAGTTTGCAGGTCATAAATCTTTAGCGCTCCTTCTCACTCCTCCTGACATCTAACATACATGCAAGTCCCTGTTTGAGGATTAATTTTCTGATAAACACGTGGCTGGTTGGCGCGCCTGCCTTCCGGCTATGGTCGGCTCATTCCAATTCATGGCACACTTTTGCAGACTTAACTGTGGAATAGCAGCAATATTAAACCTCCTCCAGGGCATGAATGCTGTATATATATATACACACACACACACAACCTGACTTTGCCTCAGACAATGTAAAAGCTGAGTACATGTTTCTATAAAAGGAGTACATATAGAAATCAAAGGGCTCGTGTGTGCTTAGAGGAAGGACGAAGAAAAGCAGGAAACTCAATGCAGGAGTCTATGTGCCCACTAATAAGCAGAGCAGATTAATGCTAATCCTGGGCCTGCAGGATAATTGGATCATCTCAGCGGACTTAAACTTCTACTTCTTCTACATCAAAACTTAATAGCTCATCTATTTGCGGTTTGCTCCGAATAATTCGACATTGAGAAAAGTATCACGGAATACTAATGTAAAAAAATCCTACTTTAAAAAACAAAACAAAACCTTGAGATTTCAGACCACTGCTCTGCCTGGCCTCGGCTGAAACAAGCAAAACATCACAACATAAAAGAAGACATCTAAATTTTGCTGTCGGTGTCGGTAATAAGCCTTCCTGAAACCACACGGGACCTCACATCCTCAACCATCTTTGTTTCCCACAGCGAATCACGATGTTGTACATCAGCTGAGAGGAATACAAGCGCCTTTGTGCATTCTCCTCCTCTCTGCATGCAGGCTCCAGCAGTCAGACCTGGTTGCCAGGAATCCCGGGGCTACTTGAAGGCAGCGAACCGGAGACAAAAGCCTTTAGCCCCCGTCTTGGCGAGCCCGGAGCATTCTGCCTCGGCGCTCTCAATGGGGGGAGTCTCCTCCCCAGCTGTGGAGGGGGTCCCACGACCTCCATTCACTGCGCTCACCTCTGACACGGAGCGGCCCTTTGCAGCACACTGGGAAAAAACACACAACACTCCCCCTGACACAATACACAATGCTTCACCGCCACTGAGCTCGCCAGCTATGCTGTGTTAACCCTGAGCCTTAACACCGCCGCAGCTCAGCTGCTTGTGAAGAACGCAAAACTCAAGCTGATGCAGTAATGAGCCAAAGAAACCAGACTCTGAATGCCTCCTCAACTGTAATCTAAGGCTAGATTCACCTTTGCAAATACACTTGAGCTATTGTTCATGTTGACACAACGATGACTGACATGCAGAAATGACTCTGTCAAGTCAAGTCAATTTTATTTGTATAGCCCAAAATCACGTCGCCAAACAGGTAGAGCCAGAGCAACACGACCTCCTCTCAACGCCAGATAGGTATAGCCAGAGCAACACAACCTCCTCTCCACGCCAGATAGATAGAGCCAGAGCAACACAACCTCCTCTCCACGCCAGATAGGTAGAGCCAGAGCAACACAACCTCCTCTCCACGCCAGATAGATAGAGCCAGAGCAACCTCTGGTGCGTCCTCCGAGGGGGGTCTCTGTTAAATCCATTTTAATGACAAGAGGGCAGCAGGGTCCTACTTAAAGGAATACTAATTAGGTCTCAATCACGCGTCTGCTCTGTCGGTGTTTGGTGAAGATTTCACACAGCTGTGGCTTTGTTATTCACAGCCTATTTTCTTTAATTAAAATATGACATTTGACCTCTAATGCAACATCGGAGACATGTATCCCTGCACAGGATCTGGTTTCAGAGCTATTTCAGTTTTCATGAGCTATCTCTGCCAGTCTTCAGCCTTCTGGGTAATAATTAGGGGCAGCAGGGGCGGGCCGTGGCGCGAGCCCCGGCGCCGTATCTTCCATGGAACGCAAATCAAGCTGGATTGAGATGCTGATGTGGGAATCTGTGTGTGTATGTGTGTGTGTAATCAGTGATTGCTAACCTGCTGCCAAAGATGCTCATCTGCCAGGCAGCGAGCTCAATCTCCTTCATTATGATCTTTGTGTTGTGGTTAGATGGAGTGTGATGCGGCCTCAGCTTTTCATTTATTCTTTATTTAATCAGGTAGTCTTATTGAAATTGAGCTTCTTATTATTCATGAGGAGCCTTGATATCAAAAACATAACAAATACAATAATCAGTCCAAGTTAAAATGAAACTGAACTGACCGTTCGCCAAGCCCCCCCTTAGTTACTGTTGCTATGCCTGTCAAGCTTTCTGTTCTTTCACCTATGCTGCTTATATTGACAGCAGATTTACCACTAAAACACCTTTTTTTGATGTAGGAAAAAAGCAGGTTACTAGCCAACGGCAGTCGATATTTTACTTGCTAACTGAGCTAAGGTTAGCTCCATGAGTAGGTTGAAATAACCATGTTAGGCTGCTCAGCTTACATACTCAGACAAGCAATACAGAGGTAATATAGTATGAAATGCTCCTCGGCCTTAGCTTACTACTCTAGGTAGTCAGCTTGTTAGCCAGTCATGCTAACATGCAATGGACACGTTTTTGTTGCAGTAGCGCCGCCAGTTCGTCACTGGGACAAATTAGCAGCAAGTCTGAGCGGAGATCGCTACCACCTGAAGACTCTCTCGTGTGCCGAGCGTGTTGGAGAGCTATGTTGGCTGACGCAAAAACACGAATGGTACTCTCTAGAGCCAGTTGGAGCAAAGCCAGTGCGTAGAGTTTGTGTGTGTGTGTATGTGGGGAGTGAGTGGTGAAGCAAGAGAGAGAGAGCGGCGGCGAGGGGAACGGGTAATGTTATTGACACCGGCCCGAGCAGGAAAAGTTGTTAGCTCATTCTAAGCTAACGAAAACACAACGATTCTTATTCTCAGGTGATTATACGCTAAAGAAAACATACTTATTAATATTATATTCCATTTCTGCCAATAGATCCCCTTAAATGCTGCACACTGGTCCAAAAATGACAGGGACAAAACCACCATAAAAAAGCCCCCTAATCATTATCATAGAGAAAAGCCTTTTGCAGGATATTAAATCAATTCACTGCCTGTGTTGTGTAACATTAGTCTTTGATACGGCCATTCAATCACCAGCTAATCCTCTAATAATAAAGAGGAGAAGAACATCATTAAGGAGCCAGTGTTTCTGTTCCTTGGGGAAACGCAGTGAGGTGAACAGAGTGGAAACTCTGCCAGGGTGAACGGCGAACCTTTCAGAGGAGGAAACCCTGGGAACTTCACTCTATAGACGAGCATTTTAAAGAGCCTCGAGAGCCGGGATGCTCGCTCGCCTCCTCTTTCTGCTCGGATACACTTCTTAGACGGATTCTTCAAAGTCTGCATTTCGGAGCGGAGAGGAGCGCTGACGTGATGGAGAGAGGGGGGAGGTGGGGGGTGCCTATATAACATTTGAGTGGCAGTCTGAATGTGGGTCATTCTCCTTGAAAAACACAGTTAATCCCTCTTTTATTTCACTTTTAACCATTTTCATAACAAAGGAAGAAAATTCAAGCACCTGCCGGTGATTTCTCAGTGTGGATGAGCACACTTCTAAGTGTGTCTTGAAATCTGCATGTTGTTCTTTTAACCGACTGGACGGGAAAAACCCTCCGAGGTGTGAGGCTTGAAAACACAGCAGTCTTTATTTGCCACAGTGAGCGAGCTTAGTGAGGATTACAGAACAAACAGCTAAAAACGTAACGCTGACTGAACGAGACAGCACTGTTTACAACTAATCTGATCTAAGCACGGGGCATTGTGTTATCCACAGCTGATCAATTAGGAACCCGAATCACTTCCAGTATGCTTTCTGCTTCCTCTCTCTCGTCTAATGAGCCTAATTGAAGGTGTAAAGTGAGTCTCAGGGTGCTGCTGAACTTCACTTGTCTCGGAATCCATTTTCTTTGACTTTTAAGCCCCTTAAGAATCACCTGTTTCATCCATTTTGCTTTTGAATAAGCTCTGAGAAGAAGTGAAATCTTAAAATGGAAGATTTTCTCTCTTAGAGGGATTTTATTAGTAAAACACAGCAGCAGTAACCTGCTGTTATTTACACAAAAACAGAGACTCAGACTCAACGCTGTAATCTGCAAAAACCTTGAACTGAAAGCAGACAATACTCCAGAGTTTGATTTGGGTATTTCAACTGAAAACTCTTGAGTGAAAATTAGGGATGTCAAAGTTAACGCGATAAAAACATGTTAACGCAAATTCATTTTAACGGCACTAATTTCTTTAACGCATTTATGCAGCTTGTGATTTTAAAATTAACCTCTTAAAAATCTGATCAGCCGATCAGCTGTTCAATCTTTTGGAGGTTGTAGCGGGCTAGAGTGGAGTTACTGGCATCACATGAAACTAGAAAACCTAAAGGAATCCGTTGATACCAACCATGTCATACTAGCTTGTCGCTAAGGAGGATAAATAACGCTCCAAATTTATGCAAAATTTTGGCGAGGAAAAACTGGCATGGCCAGTTTCAAAGGGGTCCCTTGACCTCTGACCTCCAGATATGTGAATGTAAATGGGTTCTATGGGTACCCACGAGTCTCCCCTTTACAGACATGCCCACTTTATGATAATCACATGCAGTTTGGGGCAAGTCATAGTCAAGTCAGCACACTGACACACTGACAGCTGTTGTTGCCTGTTGGGCTGCAGTTTGCCATGTTATGATTTGAGCATATTGTTTTATGCTAAATGCAGTACCTGTGAGGGTTTCTGGATCAATATCTGTCATTGTTTTGTGTTGTTAACTGATTTCCAATAATAAATATATACATACATTTACATAAAGCAGCATGTTTGCCCACTTCTATGTTGATAAGAGTATTAAATACTTGACAAATCTCCCTTTCAGGTACATTTTGAACAGATAAAAACATTAATTTGCGATTAATCATGATTAACTATTTTAATCCATAGTGAAAATACAACATATAAAAGTGGCTGTGTGCCACATTTTAACACCGATAACTCACAACATGTTTCTGAGTTATCTGTATAATTCACCAACGGCTGAAATAGTTGGCAGCCTCCTCTAAACCAAGCTCTCACAGATAACTTGTAGCATCTCAAGGCTACCTGAAGGAGGCTGGAGGAGACTGGCTGCCAGAGTGCAGCTGGAGCACATCTCATCAGTACAGACATGAGAACAGGGGAATACAGTTTAATCAAGGGTGGAGTTCATGGGGAATCAGTAAACAGGCCGAAACTCAGGGTTGTGTCGTGCTTCATTAGCGCCGTTATCTCGCTGCGCTACCACAGGCTTCACCTCTCTGTCCAGCTCACAGCAGACCCCACACAACAAACACACTTCCTATTCCCTATGAGGAATTAAGCTCTATGCCAGGGCCAAGTCTGTTTGCCCAAGTCAGCAAAGCCAAGTTTGCTCCAACAGCGATCAAACAAGAGCTGCACAGATATATCCTCCAAAGGAAGACGGGGAGCAGAAACGAGTTACAAATCAATCACACAAAAACAACAATATAAGTCTTCTTGATGTCTAATCTCCACAGAAGAATCACAGCTCCTTCCTTGCAGGTGGCGGGAGTCTAAATCACGCTGCTGCTGACACATAATGCCAGACTCCTGGTCAACACGCTGCTTTTACAGCCTGATAATGGAACATCCTATCCTAATCATCCTTAATCAGTCAAATGTGACTGCTCGTAGGCCACATGGGTCACACATGTTTTATTCATTAGGGGGTGTATACAACACACAAATAAAGCTCTAACAAGGTGCATGTTAATGCTAATTTTATAATCAGCAAACTATTAACCATGTGCCTACAGTGACAATCAAGTTAATGCACTGCTGCTCTTGTAAAACAATAGCTAATTGATGCAAATTAAGAGCACGGCACAACAGGAAACAAGGACTGTTCACGTCGAGGTCAACCCTGATCTCCCCTGAATATTCCTATTAAGCGGTTTACATGGCTGATGAAAGTGAATATTCCACTAATATTCACGTTTACAGCAGCCGTGCATACTCTGATTGAAAAGGTTGGCGTTGTGATATTTGCACATATCTAAAAACTTATTGAAATGTAACATTGATGTAGCTCATAATAATGTTAAGAGTTTACCCACATCACCCACCCCCACCACATATCGATGTCCTCATCAGTATCACTATACGCATGGATGCCAATCATAATTATCAAGTCTCATGAGTCCTATATTTCAAACTAAAGCTCTTTGTGAATGCCTGAATGACGGGGCTCTCAGGTCCTCCACCAACAAGCAAATACTTAAGTTAGGGACAGAGATTCTTACATTTTCTATGTGTAGCTACATGGGCAACTCATGGATTAAATAAAAAACTGAGTCAGTGACTACGTTTACATGCACACCAATTTTCTACTATTATTCCGAATATCCAAATTTGATACGGGTCATATAAACGGCATATTTTCTGTTTGGATATTCTGAACTAGACCTTTTTTCCGAATGGAGCATTTTCCGATTAAGACATGTGGGATATGCCAATATAATTCAGGTTTTAGGAGCATTCATTGGACATGTATACAGCGCACTCGGAATATGCGTCTCAATTGGGGTTTTTATGGCAATTTGCGACACACAACCTCTTGCCTGTTTACGTCCAGATAAACCAACTAACACACAGTTTGCAAAGATGCACAGCCAAAAGAAAAGCCCACATTTCTGGTCGGAACGAGAAACACACCTACTTTTAAACATCATGAAATACTTTGGATATCAACAGGTTTTTGGATATGCGCAAATATCACAACGAGTATGCACGGCTGCATGTAAACTTATATTCACTTTCATTAGCCATGTAAACTGCTTAGTAGGAATATTCAGGGGAGATCAGGGGTGACCTCGACGTCTCAATCGTAAAACGTGTCTTAATCGGAAAATGCTCCGTTCGGAAAAAGGTCTAGATCAGAATATCCAAACAGAAAATATGCTGTTTACATGACCCGTATCAAATTTGGATATTCGGAATAATAGTAGAAAATTGGTGTGCATGTAAACGTAGTCACTGACTCAGTTTTTTATTTAATCCATGAGTTGCCCATGTAGCTACACATAGAAAATGTAAGAATCTCTGTCACTAACAAGTATTTGCTTGTTGGTGGAGGACCTGAGAGTCCCGTCCTTCAGGCGTTCATGAAGAGCTTTAGTTTGTAATATAGGACTCATGGGACTTGATAATTATGATTGGCATCCATGCGTATAGTGACACTGATGAGGACATCTATATGTGGTGGGGGTGGGTGATGTGGGTAAACTCTTAACATTATTATGAGCTTCATTGATGTTACGCTTCAACAAGCTCACCGATAGTTTGCTTTGCACAATCACTGCTGATTTTTGTCAGCCTTGTCCTGCAGTATTATTGCCAGGACGTTGTTATATCTCTGTCGTGGCTGTGATCCCTCTTTGTCATTTGCTTTGGACTGACGGTAAGTATGCGGGCTCCTGTGAGTGCTCCCCCGTGGCAGCCGACCACCTGCTCCAGTGTTTAACAGATGTGACGGCACACCGGGGCCGATCTTAGCCGTTATTAAAAACACACAGTGTCAGGCTCCGCTGGCCGCGCTCGGAGCTGGTGATCCCTTGCTTTGTCTCTGTACGCCGTCTGTGTCAAGCCTCATTACTGGGGCCGAACGGGGCCGAGCAGGCCGGGCTGCATCTCTGCAAGTTCCTCTTTTTCTGGTAACTGCTTTGATGACAGGGGTCTCTGACAGCGGGGCAGGGGAGGGGAAGAGGATTGAAAGGATGACGGGCTGTCTTGTACAAATATTTTCATCATCTAATTTCTCCGTCTCTGTCTGATCCAGGAGATGTCATACTGAGACCATCTGGCTCTGTGACAACTTGGCTTCTTGAGCCGAGCATGAAGTCTTTACAGCCTTCAATCAGAAACACGGCTAATTAGGTAGCAGCGAGCTTCAGATAGGAAATGTTCCAGCAGGCTCATTTGTAAACTTCTATTGCCCGGCAGATCAGTAGCGTTTGGTTTAAGATGTTGTTCCTCTGCGGGGGGAACAGAGAGAGGAATCGACAGATACAGAGAGACCTTAGAAAGCAAAGCAGACAAACTAAAGTCCAGATCAGGTTCGGCGCGGATCAGAGCCCCAATAGGCAGCTTTCGCCGAGGCTCTAATTAAGCTCCGGGCCTCATAAGAGCCGCAGCACGGCGCCACGGCCATTACAGAGCGCTTCTGGAGAGATTAAGAGCCGTACGACTGTCAAACAGAGTTTCCAAGGCCTCTACCTTAAAGTCCCCGACAAAAGCAGCTGAGCTTACATCTCCGCATGGTGCTTACCTTTAGCTTTGAAGAATGGACCGAGGGGTTCGCTGCTGTCAGAGGGGTCAAGTTTAAAAGGGAGCGCTGAGCTCAGGCCTTTAATGATCATAACAAAAAGGGGAGACGCTTATCTAAAACGCCATGTCGGCTGCGTTTAATAGACCTTAACAATGTTTGATCTCCAGTACGGCTCTATTGACACTCAGTGCTGTAAACAAAGATTTTGCACAAGTGCAATTCCTTCGAGGAAACACTGTAGACGGATACCGAAGCCCTTAATTAATTATATCCAAGCAGACTGCTCAAGTTGCAAAGTCAAGTGAGTATTTCTAATCCAGCCAGGATTGATAAAATGCCTTCAGGTAAAAAAAAATAATGTGCAGTCTGTTGACTTTTGTAAAAGAGTGTAAAAGCATATTTTCATGCTTCCAACATGGGAGTTGGAGCTAAGGTGTTTAATGAACTGGAAAGATTTCAAGTGTTCATGGATTATTAAGTCCTCAGAGAGATGAAGGAGAGAGCAGAGAGTGGGCACTGTGCCAGGCTCGCTGAACAAGAGGATCTGCCTGTATTATCAGTAAGGAGAAATAAGACCTCCCAGAATCCCCCCAGAGGAACGAGCTGGGGATGAACGTGCCCACACAGATTTCATTCAACCACTATTTACCGTACTACGGAAAGGCACAGCTCCACAAGAAGGCTTAATACCAACCCAGTCACCAAAATAAATGTTGGCATTGTACGTTTCTGCACAACACGGGATACGTTCAATGCCGACGTTTCTGAACCAAAAATATGTTTCATAAATATGTTTCATATTAGCCTCGTCTCACGCTTTCAGAAACGCACAACGGCACATGGTTAACGTTGTGAAACAATATATAGGTTTAGGCAACAAAACTACTTGGTTAAGATCAATAAACAGATCATGGTTTGAGTTAAAACAATAACGCAACAACGTAACGCAACAATGTAATAATGTAATGTTACAAGGTATCGCAACAATGTAACGCAACAACGTAACGCAACAATGTAACGCAACAACGTAACGCAACAACGTAACGCAACAACGTAACGCAACAACGTAACGCAACAACGTAACGCAACAACGTAACGCAGCAACGTAACGCAACAACGTAACGCAACAATGAACGCAAAGGTTTACAGTATGTGTGAGTCCTGTGGCCACGACCAGAGGAAGCTCAGCATCAGAAATGCTTCATGACGCTCTCATCAAGAACCGGCGATAATGTGTGATTGTAAATGAGCACTCAGTCATCGTCACTGACGGAGCTGTTTCACGTCTGTCAGAGCAAGACTCAAGTCCTTGAGGGTAAGTCTAAGTCAAGTCAAATGTAACATGCAAGACTTTTACTGCAGCTGACCATGACCATTACTACAATATAGCAGCACTGGGTTGACTTGATTTTGAACATTTTCCTTTCAAAGTGTTTTGCACGCATAGCTGAGACCAATCGCTTCAATGCAGTTCATAACACCTACAGAAAATATAAAGGTTGGTGCTGCACAATCACACCACTGCAAGAGCTTCACACTAAACCTGTGTGGTGAATGGAGACACGACCCGTCGGCCATCATTAACCAGTGCTAGTATAGTTGTACATTATGAGTGCTCCTTCTAGTTGGACACATGTAATGATTAGACATAGTGTGTCAGACTGGTTGTGTCCGCTCTGTAATGTGTGCTGTCCTAGATTGATCATTGTGGTATAATTGGCCAAAGACCATGAAAAACACAATGTTTCTCATAATTCTGGGTAAATAGACAAACTATTACGCTCTTATTGTATTATTACTGTAATCATGTTACTCTTTGGGTTAAAGGCAAATAATTACACATGCATGATGTGGCCTTAGAAATGAATAGGGGTCAAAACTGATAAAGATTTTGCTTTTGAGTGTCAAGTGATTCAAATCTCACAGCATCAAGTCTACAGTCTACAGTCTACAGTCTACAGCGCTGCCTGATGAGTATAAAAACAGAGACTGCTTCTCTCCACCTGACTGACAAGATGACAACTTTTTTTACACCTTTCAATTCTCTTGTTTGGCCGGCTGACTTTCTTCTTAGAAAATAAAAAAAGAGAAAAGTTGAGCTGCAATGATTGATCAATCAATCAATTAGTCGAACGATTGAAAAATAATCCCAACTATTTTGACAATAAATTCATTGGTCATGTCATTTTGGTAGCTAAATAAACTGAATGGACTGTTGGTAAGAGACATCTGAAGACACCACGTTGGGCTCTGATGGACATTTTTCCCAATTTTTGGACATTTTATAGTAGCAACTAAGGACTATTGCCATTGTTGATTAATCTGCCCATTTTTTTCTCGATTAACCGATTATTTGTTCTTAAAAATGTCAGAAAATGGTGAAAACTCTCGATCAATGCTTCCCGAAGTCCAAGATGACATTCTCAAATGTCTTGTTTTGTCCACAGAGGAGTAATGAAACCAGAAAATATTCACATTACTGAAGCTGGAATCAGAGAAATTTGACTTTTCTTTCTCCAAAAAAAAAAGACCAATTAATTGATTATCAAAATAATTGTTGATTAATTTAATAGTTGATAACGAATGGATTAATCGTTGCAGCTCTACTTCATAGACTAAACTATTAATCAATTGCTTGAGAATATTAGATTAATGGATGATGAAAATAATGGTTAACTGCAGCCCTAAAGAAAAAGGTGGAAACCATTGAAAAAAAACAACCTGGCAAGTATGAAAAGAAAAAGTGTCCCATCAAAGACTCAGGTAGAATGACAAGATCCTTCCGCGACTCTTCCGAGAGCATCGCTATCATTAACCTTTTAAAATAGAAAAAAACATCCGCAGCGCGTCAGAAATCATCTGCGTTATCTCTGCTGTCATGTGGGGCCGGGCGCTTGGCTTTCGTCTGAGGGCGGCGACATGACAAATGACTTGTCATGTTCAACCCGGGCACACTGACTCTCGCTACAGAGCCTCGGTGGCAGACGGAGCAACTGACAGAAGTAAAGACTGCTGCGAGACAGACAGAAGAGGGTTGAACAGGCTGCCAATCCTGGATAACTGACAGGCCCGATGACACTGTGACCGCGGAGACAGCAGAACAAAAGAAGTGACAGCCCTCTCCCATGCACCATGTTGTTATTAGCGGCCTGTTGGGGGGTGGAGGAGTCTTTCTGACCCCAATATCAGCACCCATAATCCATTTATTATGCCACTGCATACACCCATCTTTTCTTTGAGATGAGCAAAAACCTTTTAGTCTTTTTTTTTTTTTTCTTCACGAACAGACCTGATCAAAGCCCAACTATTTGCAGGCACAATGTCAGACTTCCCCCTGTTCTCTTCCCCTGACGGGAGGGAGAATAATGAGCGAGATCCACAGAGAGCTTGATCATTACGTTCATTTAAACCAGCCACTAGCCACCCGGCACCCCCCGTGCAGCAAATGGAGATGTAATTTGGTGTGATTGGAGGATAACACTTGGCTGGGGTCCATTATGGATGAAAAGAACGAGGGGAAAAAAAACAAAAAAAAAAACAGATTTGAGCAGAAACCAGTCCTCAGAAGATGTGCAACACAGTCTGTCAGAGTCTGCTGTTAGATGTTTTCACTCATTAGACCAGACTGCCACTTGAATCCACAACACTCTCAGATGAATAAACCAGCACTCTGCGAGTGAGACGTCTCAATTAAAGTTGACGACGCAGCAAAAAGAACAGAGGATGGCAACACGCTGTAGGTTTTTGTTCTGGGCCACCACACGCCAGTCACACTGCAAATGATATACCCACAGTTTCTCCCTCACTGAAGGAATACATAATAATTCAGTCAGCTAACTTTCATTACGACTTCAATATCAAACATCTTCCTTTTTTAATGCTACGATCTGCAATCAAATGATTTTGAGAACAGAGCTGGAGAAGGTGGGTTCATGCTGAGTTCACCTGGCGGCGGAGAAGATTCAGACAGAAAGGTAGAAAATTCGGAGCAACGTCTGGGGGAATTGGCTGAAGCAAAAAAAATGCATTTAATCATTTTCAACAAAAATCCCTTAAAAACCAAATCAGGGATTACTTATCTTTTCCAAATAAATCCAACATGCAAATTTAAACATCCTAAACCAAGAATATATTTAGAATTTCAGGAGGGCTGGGCGATATTGCAACGGTATTGTAGGGTCGACTATTGGTGCTATCAAAAAATATTCTCACAATGAGATTTTTGGCTCTATGTGACTCTGACGACAAAGTGGATAATAATAGAACAGCTAGAATAGTCTGGTAAGTTCAGAAAATTACATAATTTTACTGTAATGCAGCCTTTAAAACTAGAGAAAGACAACACTTATGCCATGTCACGATATCCAAAATCTAAGACGATATCTAGTCTCATATCATGATATCAATGTAATATCAATATATTGCCCAGCCCTAGACTGGGGCAACTAATCATTATTTTCATCATCCATTTATCTGTCAATTATTATATAAAAAAAGTCCATGTTGACGTCTTGAGAATGTTCAGCAGTCCAAAAATCCAAGATATTCCATTAACAACGATATAAAACAAATACAAGTAGTAAATCTTCTCATTTGAGAAGCTCAAACAAGAAAATGTTTGTCATTTTTACTTGATAAATGTTGATTAATTAACTAATCAATTCATTACTGCCATCCAAGACTTACTGCAATACAATCACAGTGCTTCAGAAATCATCTGCGTTATCTCTGCCCAGCCCTAGACTGGAGCAACTAATTATTATATTCATCATCCAATTATCCGTCAATTAATATAAAAAGTCCATGATGTGTTGAAGTTGTTAGTTTGGTCTGACCAACACAATCCAAGATATTCAATTAACAACAATATGAAACAAAGACAAGTAGTAAATCTTCACATTTGAGAATCTGGAACCAGAAAATATTTCATTTTTTTTTTGCTAAATGTCAATTAATCAACTAATACATTAATTATTTCAACACTAATCAGGGTTGTATTGTTTAAAAGACACTTTTAAAAAGAAAAAGAACCTGTTGTGTTATTGTGAAAACCGTCTGTGTTAATGATGCATCTCCAACACGCCTGCTCTATTTTCTTTAGTGGAAAAAAAAAGTGCCAAACCAGCACTGGAGTGTTAAATATAAACTTTTAGTGAAAGTCAAACAGGGGTTAAAGCCCCGAAAGCTCAGAGTCAGCATTCAGTTGACAATGAGGAGGTGGGCAGTGATCGGAGCACACACTAGCAGACACATTGAGAGAGCTGTCACCTCTTCATCACCCCCCCTTCCTCCTCCTTTAAGCGCAGCGCGCCACCTCTCGCTGACCCCTGCGGCCAGAGTTCAGGCTGCTCAGCTGCAGGAGCTCCAACAACTCCTCTCAGCTCTGCTCTGCTGTGCTCTGCTCCCACTCAGCCGGTGACCCCAGAGACACAAGTGCAGCAAAAGTCACAATAAAAGACTGAAAACTGACTGAAAAAAAGTAGAATAAAAGAAGCTAGAAAGAGTTGCTGAGGTTTTTAGAAGAGGCTCGGTCACAGTACCTGGCAGACTTCATAGAGTAGTTTATATTGCTCCTTGGGCTTCTGCAGGGTACAGAGGCTGCATCCCATGGTGGAGGAGATCACACCATCCAGGCTCTCCCTCCAGCCACTCACTCACACAGTGGAAGCAGTTATCTTCTCTTTCTTCTCCTCCTCCTCTCTGAACTGACTCCCTCTGCCTGCTCACAGCCACACAGAGACTTTGGCTGACAGGATTGACTTCCCCTCAGCTTGTGGCTGTATCTCTGCGCTCAGCCTCGTCTCTCTCTCTCTCTCTCTCTCTCACACACTAACCCCCCCTTCCTTCTCCTCGCCTCACATGCTCCCTCCCTCTCCGACGCCTTCCAGCTTTCTGCTGAGTTTTACGGGGGCCAGTGCCAGAGCTCAGCTATATACACCCCCCTCATGTTTATTAAGCGGCCGCTCATTGATTATTCATGAATGGAGGCTGACATCACGCAAGATGAAGTCCTCTTAATTAATAAGCATCATTAGATCTATTGTGCAGGAACAAGCTGAGGCGACAAGAAGGCTTTTCATTTCACGGCAAGACTAATATGTTTCTCTCCAGAGGCCCCCCAAATCTCGTTTGTTAACAGTTCCAGACTTTTAATTTGAAATTCAAAGTGTGACGAGAAGACATTCATCTTTCATTTGAGCATAAAGAGCTTAATATTTGAGATTTATGCGTCCAAAGCTAGACGCTCCGCTCTGCTTTGTTACTGCAATACCCTTTCCGTGCCCCAGTTAAATTAGCACTTGGTGACCTCTGGTATACTAATCCGGCATTCTTTCCTCGTGTATGTCTCTCCAAATACACAGACCCAAAGCCAGGGAAAACAAATAAAGCAGATACATATTTATGCTGGCCCTCTCCACAGCAGCCGGACAAGCCCTTACCCAGCGGAGCATCTCATGCGTATACGGTCCTTCTTGCTGCCCTGTGTGCAAACAATTGGGTATGGCTCTATAAGCCGGACCTGGCATCTGTCCTGTTGTTTGCTCTGGTGCCACACAGCCAACCAAAGATAAATGTCCATTAGGGGAAATACAATGTGTTGGTTTGTAAGGGTCCAGGGTTCCCACACATTTTCCATTTCAATATTCCAGACTTTTCCAGACTTCATGACTCTGGGTGCAGAGGACGCTGTGACCAGACTATCATGCTGTTGCCCTTGCATACAGCTTACAACTGCCGCCTCTCCCGTGGTGGAGATGTCGAATGATTTTACACAAATTTGCATCCAGCTTACTTGTTCCATTTGGAATCATTAGCCAACCAGGCTTTATATTTGGGATTGACAAGCCAGCTCTCAGGAAAGCTTGCATTTACCCATTGTGGCCCTACAATGCAAAGTCCTACGCAGACAGTCGGATGACGTTCCGCTGTCAAACATCTTGCACTACTTGGGGCAGAGCTGTTTTGCAGGCTGTAACGTACAGGCGTAGAGGCCGCTCTGCGTAGGAGTGTGCGTTCAGTCGCACGCCATAGACCGTCTTCTTGCCTTGCTTGCGATGACATCAAGCTTGCTCTCAAATGCCATGAAAAACACTATGCTGCTTGTATGATCACTTTATTTTTAGAAATTCAGAATGTTATATTTTAGGAAACAGAATAGGAGCAGTAGTCTGGAAACACAAATATTTTCCCATCCTTTCTAGAACTTGGAAATAACTAAAATCAAATTCCATACTTTTCCACATTGCGTAGGAACCGTGAGGGTCAGAGATGGAAAACTTTACAGGCAGAAGGTGTGTCAATGCAGCCAGTATTCAACCGTGTGATGTTTTTGTTTACCCCCTCACGGTTCAATCCCACTCTCGTTGCGAAACACAAAGGATTGGTTCAATTAAGTCCACGGTGCTAAGCCGCATACCTGGATAGATTTCATGGCGGGAGGAGGGGGTTGGTCATGTGGGAGAAACCCTGACTGCTGCTGATAGTGGAGTTTCCTCCTGCCAGATGTGTCCACTGATCCCTATCTATCAGCACTTCCACACTTCCTGCGCTTCTCCAAAGACAGCCGCATTGTTAGCGAGACTCGAAGGTTTCCAGTCAAATGTCAAGCAAATTTTATGTTAATCTTTTTCAAATGCCATAGAAAACATAATGTGAAGGCTTCACATTGTGTGGAATAAAACTACAGCAGAAACACAAAGCAAAAACGAAAGCTATTCGATGATGTCAACTAATGTTGGCCATATTTCAATTACAACATTTTGGTCGCCTAAAAATGTCTTATTCAGCGTTTGGTTGCACTTAGCTCCGCCCTCTCGTGTCACTTCTGTTTGCAAAAAGCCAAGATGGCGACGGCCAAAATACCAAACTCGAGGCTTCAAAACGAGAGTCCATAAACCAATGGGTGACATCAGGGTGACTATGTCCACTTCTTATATACAGTCTATGGCTGCAGATCATATTGTATAATGGTGTGACAGTATGTACAGCACTTCTGGAAGGTTTTGGTAGACAGTTATTGCCTAAAAACAATGCTACATTATTATGTGAAATGCACTTCCACAGGTTGTTATGTTATAATTTATGTATTGGCAAAAACACTCCTGCCTCAAGCAAAGTTTTTTTCTTTTACTTTATCAGAATTTGCCATTTCTTTTCGGCTTCCCAAATTTCTAATTTACATAATTCACTCGGCTAATGAGATTTCACTTTTCCATTTAATCTCTGTGTTTGTATTCTGTCCAATAACTATTAACCAAAGGCTGTCTTCAAATAAATTCTCATCTTTTTCCCACAACCATAAACTCACACAATACTGGACAGAGAGAGATTTTAAAATAAGATCCTTCAGGCAGGAGAAGCGATGGTGACAAGAAGTTGCCTCGGGCGAACTGTGAAGGTATCTGTGTGAACTTAACAATCACTCATAATTACTGCAGGCTTCGCTTGTCTGGGTGTACGCGGCTCACACTTTCATCCAGAGTGGCATGAAAAACTAATTCTACGCTCACATGTAGCCGTGCCGTTGTGCCTGGGGCTGGGATCGGTGGAGAGTTTTAGCCGGCGCTCTTGCCCGGCTAATCTTTCTTTCACACTGAGATTATCCCATTCACAAAGTCAAAACGCAGACAGCGCTCTGATATGAACAACTGCTCTAAAGGTTACGGCTGCCGTCGCAGGGAAAAACCTGTGCGTATTAATGAATAATGAGCAGCGGAGAAGTCAACTGAGGACCTGTTCAACCGCAGAGTGTCTGCACACTGGCCGTCATTGTGCTCGGAGATTTAATTTTGTCGGTGCTGATTAAATTTCTTGCCCTCGCTGGTGACAAAACCTCTCTCCCCTCGTCCCCGCGGTGTGGTTTGATCTCAGCAGAGAGAAACACACACACCTCAGCTTTTATTCATTACAGGTCTAGACGGTGACACAGTGTCGGAGGTTCCTATCTCAGCGGGACCGAGACCAAACGATAATAATGTCATGCGGTTTGTTATAACAAACATCAACATTTGTAGGTTTTTCTTTTTTTTACAGAGGGCTAGAGGTTACAACATCCCCTCCCAATTAGCAATGTGGTGCTTGGATCCTGAGGCATTTGATCTACGCTTGGTTGGATCATTCATATTCATAGCGGCTGCCTGGTGTTGTTTCGGCGTCCCGCTGGGCCCAGTTTAAGAGTCATGGCTTTAACTGGAGCCGCGGTGGGATCAGGTGGCGATCGCTGCGGTGTACGCCATCCCTGTGTGGTTTAACACTCTCTCTGAGCTCTTTATGCGCCTCACGTTACAGAAAATGGACAGTTTCACCTGATGAATATGGCTTCTACATACAAAGCTTACAGTTACTACATGGGCTGCATATGATTTATTTAATTAATTATTTACTCAGAAAATCGTGAAAAATGGCCGTCACGATTTCCCACAACACAAGATAACAACTTCCAATTGCTTGTCGCATCCACTCAACAGTCCAAAACCCAAATATATTCAATCTATAATTATATAATGTAGAAACAAAGCCAGGTTATATCTCACTTTAATCCAAAAAACTAAGCATGAACACAAGAATTTACTGTTTGTGTGCCGGACTATTTCTTCGCCAGTCAAGAAGCAGTCTGGGATGTAAGGCTGCCTTCACACCAAATCAAGCGCTGCGGTGATTTAGTGCAGGATTGTGGTGTGGGAATGTCACTTAATGGCCCATTAACACCAAGCAACTGCACGACAATTAACATCTTTTGTTCCCTCATGGCTGGGTTGTATAGCTCTGGATCCTCGGTTACGTGATTTGTCGAGTTGGGTTTCTCCAAAAGTTGATACTGTTTCAACTCTTTGTCGCAGGCTGCTGCGTTTTTTTTTTTTTCAGCATCCCCCTGCGGTCCCCACCGCCACAGGTTAAACGCACTACCCACCTTCAAATGAATGGGAGGACTGGCTTTTTCTCCACAATGCCTGATTTAGTGTGAATGCAGCATAACACCTGTATAATACCAAAAGCTTCAGTTTTTATAGAGCTCATCATCAAACTCTTGACAAAAACGCGAATAAGCACATTTCCCAAAATGTTAAACTACACCTTTTATTGCCTCTCTGAAGATTTACAGTGTGTGACTGGGGAGTAATTGCATATACATGACCCTCATTGTCTTCTGTCCACTTGATGGAGTCACAGCAGAGCCACTGAAATTAACGGAACCTGACCTCAACATTTCATCCTGCCGCGTGGCTAAATGCCAAGCCATTCAGCCCATCTCTACATCGTGGGAAGCGCCATGTAATCAGCGATCAGAACGGAGAAAGAATTTTTAAAAAAGGTGGACTTAACAGGGTGTGGAGACAAAGTCTGCACAGGGTGACAACGTGGCAACATGTGGGAGAAACGGGACACCGATGGCTGATGGTGATAACACAAGGAAAAAAAGCATGATGTCCAGGTCCTCTCACACGACTCTAATGCACTGTCCAGACGGCAGGATGAGGGGGGGAGGGCTGGAAGACTCGGAGCGATAGAGTGACGGGGGAAAATTGGCTACATATTGTGAATGTCTTGGTGTGGCTGGTCTGTTGTATAGAGTGTCATTGTTCTGAGCATCAGCGGACGCTGGATTAACGTCACTAAACGTCATGTTACTTGAGGTCAGGAGAAAAGAAAGAGGACTTTCCACTGTTCTCAACGGTTCTTACTTTTGTGGGGTGAAACCAAAAATGCTGAATAACATAAACAGGCAGATGGTTAATTTTTCCTTTTTCCGACATGACTGGATGAACTGACTGGTCTGAAGGGGGACGCTACTTAAAGCAAAGAGTACCACTCTCTGATCTCTGACTCCCTTTATGAAGGCTCTATAAATTATGTGATGTTTTTCACTTTTCAAAAAGGTCATCAAGTCTGCAGTTACAAAAGTTTTAATGTTTCTAATAAGCCAACAGCAATGGTTAGTAAGTCATATGTAATTATAAATGTTAAAGGTGCCCTGTACAGTATTCTTGTAAACAAACAACAGCAAACAAACTGTTGCCACCTGCTGATCAGGAGAATAATGTGAAACTATCGGGAGGAAAGTGTATGTACAGTAGTCACTGAGTGCTCGTGCGCTCCATTGTGCTATTTGTGCTCAAAGTTACGTCACTGGGACCACTGCAGACGTGGAAAGTATACATTTACCTTAAAGCTGCAAGCTGGGAACTTTGAGCAAATATGATAAAAAGTTATTTTTATTAACTGTCACTATAATCTGACAGTAGTGCATGAGACCGATAATCTGTGAAAAATCCCGTTCCTCTGCCTCCTCCTCGTGCTCTTAATGACATTTGTAATATTTCAACGGTCAAACTAGGCAGCGCTGATCAAATATGAATCATATTCTGTTACTGTAATGCCTATTTCTCTCCTCAAATGTTTTCAGAATATAAAAATATAAAAATACTTATTTTTTTAACCATATTTGCTCAAAGTTACCAACTGGGGTCAAACATCCATTGGTTGGGTTCCCCTGATTAAACGGCCACTCTACCGATTTTACACATGAATATTATTTCACCCATGATGGAGAGTACTCAGCTGGTGTAAACAGTCATGTAATGTCTTCTGTATTACAAACTGGAGGTGTAGAGTTTAAAAGACGTTGGTCATTTAGGCACGGAGGGCCTTACAAGAGACGCTGCTTGAGAGTAGTATTGTGGGAAACGTGGGTTGCATCAATTTTTGTAGCTCATGTGTCAAACTACAAAAATCGGATCATAAGTCAAACTATCTCGACCTCTGCTGCTTCAATTGTGACCGTTCATCTTTTAATCTGTCTTTCGTGCCTAAACTTTATGGAAGTGCAAAACTAAATCCCTAAAACACCCCTTTAATTAAGAGGAAAAAGTGTGATAAGGTGTCATGCTGGAGTAGGAAAATGCCAGTTAAAGAACTCAAAAGTTATTAATAATGGGTTAAAAGATACATATAAAGCATTAGTGAATTAAATAAAGCCATCAGTTACAACTTATAAAACCTTTACGAAAGGTGCCTTATTAGAAAATGGTACAAAGCAAAGTTTGCTTGAGAGCAGAACACCAATAAGATGTCATACTGAACTGCTAAATAAAGGACCTTTTCTTCCTCTGACAACTTTCTAAAGTATGAATTTTCTCAGGCAATAGTCAACAGGTTTGGTCCTCCATAGACGGGGATTAGAAGGTCCCCACTGAGTTGATTTTGGCCATATCTCAGTCCCCCTTCATATGGTTTGGTTTTAAGCCGTCATATCAGCCCTCTAATCTGTAGAGGAAATGAGGGAGGGGGAGAAGGGAGCTACAATGCCGCCGCCGTGTTAATGGAGACACCAGATGAGCGAACAGGAGCGGCGAGACCTAACACGAGGGATGTTGAAGGAAGGTGTGAAGAAGACAGACACACGAGACGGAGAGACACACACGAGTAACCGCGGAGGAGGGACAGAAACTAAATGTGTGGAGGAGTTTAATGAGTCTCCAGTCCCTCTCAACTGTACCGCTGGGGCCTGGGCGGCGCGAGGATCAGTGTATGCTTGTGGGTGCCAGTGTGTGTGTGTGTGTGTGTGTATCCACCTCTGAAACACTGGGCTGTGCATAATTTATCAGACAGCTGTCAGCTTTGTACTCCTATTTACACTGCGAGCCAGATCCTGTGCCAACAGGGAGCCCGGCCAGCAGGAATGACAGCCACCGAAACAGTTTAATTGGAGACTCAAACAACTAATAATGCCATCACTATCACTTCAGTGTAATTACTTAAGTATGAGTGGATGTTAACAAGACTGGAAAGGCTGCGATAACGCTCCTTTTACACACAAACGCCGATGTATGACGCGGGATATTTTTGGGAATTTAGATTTTTCTTCACAGAACGTGTAAATATGTAAACCTGCTTCCTTCTTTTTCAAGCTCCCCGCGGCTGTCTCCCATTATCAACAGCTTGCCAGTAAAAATGCACAGAATTTCGCTCTGTGCTGCTGTATAAAATCCTCTTCATTTTTTTGGGGCTTGGAAAAAAAACCCAGCTTCAGGCATTTGTTGTGGTGCGGCCGCCGAGGTGGTTTACACAAACAGTACGACGCAAAAGCAATTATCAGTTTTGGTGTGTGTTCATCATCAGACTGGGACCTCGGTCTCTCTGCCAAACTTGTGGGAACGTTGCCCGCTTCTCAAAAAAAAAGAAAAAAGAAAATTCAGTCAGGTTCTTCAAATAAAAACAAACATCACTCACAAAGGAGTGTGAAGGAGAGCTTTCTGGCTTTCTAAATGAGCCAGCGTCGGTGCCAAGTGGATGCAGGCAGGCGGGCATGGGCAGCATGCGCTGAAGTGTAAATTAATTGGTCTTGGTGCAGACAGTGACAGTGATTCTCTTGGCTCGGTCCCCCGCAACCCACGATCACCTATAAGAGACCTGTATTTAGCTGCATAATAAGCCGAGTAAAATTACCACCTAACCTTTGCTACTATAAAAAAAACGTCTCCACTACCGTGCGATGGCAAGGTATAATAAAATACTATTTACAGCTAATTATCCAAATGCCACGACATTCCTGGAGAAGGTAACTCACGGCGCTTGTCAACACAGTTATTAGGCGGGATATTAAAAGGAGTTCATATTTCATCCCCCTCTCTCCCGTATACGGAGAGAGCGGGGCTCGATGATGTGGCTCCGCTCTGAGGGGTCCCTGAAGGGCTCTGCCAACTCTGTGGAGTCCACACAGAGTTCCTGTCACCAGCTAATTCCCCGAGCCTTCATCACTCCCGGCTGCTCCAGCACGTTGGCAGCCAAAGTCACCAACGAAAGCCTGCAGCTACACTGGTTGCGGAGCGAGGAAGCGTGGGTGCACATACTATACTGCTGATACTGTCAGCGGAGGGGGGCGCACAAAGTCAAAAGGCTCTGGACTGAGACTGTAGAGAAGCAATCAGATAACTTGGACAAGTTTTCAGAATGGAGTTGACAGCTTCAGATTTTTTAAACATAATTTTTACAGCATTAAGGCCTTTACGCACCGGGGGCGTGATGAATATACGACACAAAAATGCAAAATACTTGCCTGTGAATATTATATGTCTAGGACTTTTATTGTGAAAGGTAAGAAAGGGAGAAGTGGATCTGATATGCGCTGCCTTTGTCAAGGTTGAAAGGAGTAAAACAATTTGCCGTCTCGGTTTGGCGCACCTAAACCTGTTCCGTAGAACTTGACTAGTATATGCCTGTATTCGTGGTGTGAAAGGTCAGAAAAATCGGCCTTGTTCTGTAAAATAAAGTACGCCGCTTTTTCGCAGTGCAATATTTGTGTTCTGTGTGAAAACATTCACGACAAAAACAACACTTCAAAAACATATACTGACGTGTGAACTAATCTAAGTGTGTTAAGTCCTTTATTTACAGCTGTGGTTCAGTGGTTTTGGTGGTTTGATCTCTGGTTCCTCCTGCTGAAGTGTCTTTGAGCAACCATCCCAATGGTTGGGTGAGTGTGTGCTAAGGGGAGAATGAGGCATACAAGCGATATAAATGCAGTCTTTTTACCTTCCCAGGAACTCAATGTCAATGCCACGGGTCTTCAAACTACTTGGCACTTTGCCATCCTTCCTTCTCACCCATCTAATACAACCAGAACTGCCTACATCAAGAGGAGAGCAAGCTGGACGAAGCCAGAAGAGACTACTATGAAGCCAGACAGCTACATCAACATAACGTGGATGAAACAGAGCCCAGGCCTGTGGTTACAGGTGAGTTAAACCTGTTTCTCCCAAGACCAGGACCACACAGAACACACTCATGTGGGACAAACAGGAACATCCATTCGACTAACGTGAAGGTAGGCGATGTGTTCACATTTCCCTCAGCCGTTGACAGCTGCAGAAGGAACCTGCGTTGCATTATCACCTCCAGAGCAGCGCTGACATTTAGAGGGTCTCCCTAAAGCAAGGAAATAACTGGAAATGGAAATAATAGCAGACCCCTTGACTATGTCTACACGTTACGGTAAATTTAGTTTAGTTCCTGTAGTGGGAAAAGGGGGAATATGTCAACCTGTTTGAGTGAAAGGTTCCCGAAGAGTGAGTTATAGCCAAAGGTCCGCGTTCAGCCCTCGATCTCATTACATTACAGTGCTCTCTCCGAATGAAAAGCTCTGAGTGAGAGCCGAGGTCACTGAGAGGTAACTGACTGACATGTCGCTTGACATCACTCAAATGTCTCAATACCAAGCTGGGTTTAACTGCACGGAGTCGGCTGTGATGAATGGGCCCCGCCACACACACGGTCACGTCTTTAGCACTCCACGAGAATTTGATGAAATTGCTAGTGATGTTAACTGGATGTCTTGACCAGTCAGTAAATCTCTTTACTACGTGACCTCCACTGGGCCATTAGTCAGGCCGAGGCAGTGACCTCAGAGGCCTTATGGGCAGTGAGGGCCGATTCACAGCCTCCCTGTTGTTTTTGCTGAGCCGGTCAGTAATTTGAAAGCGAGGTGGACGCTCCTCTTCAGATGGGTCAGACAAAAATTGTGAAACTCTCATGAGATTAGATTAGAAGGTTAGGCCTTGAATGGTTGACCTTGAATGGTTAAGGTTAGGCTTTGACCTTGAATGGAAAGTCTCGCAAGAGCTTTTTGCAAATTTGTGCAAGTTTTCACAATTTGTGGGTTATCTTCTAGACACAACCCTTCAGAGGCTCCAGGGGATGTCAGCTGACACTTATTCTAAACATCACTTTGACTGATAGTTAATTTCATACGTGGCTGCATACACCTCTACATACAGAGGTAATAACACGTGAGAGGCAAGACGTAAGAGCTTTTAGCCATTTCACTTGTTCTTCGTGTTCCCTTGGTAGAGAAAAAAAAAATGGAGCATCCAACAATGTGACTTATGTAGATTCTGTGAGGAGGAAGAGGAGTCAGACATTCATTTATTTTGGTATTGTAAGGAAGTTGCATTCTTTTGGATTCAAGAGGAAAAGTGGAGCTCAGTTTACAAATACAATATCTATATTTTGGTGAGTTTGGTGATTTAAGGGATGATAAAGAAGTGAAAGACCTGAACAACATCATCATTATGATGGGGATAGCATATGTATATTTAAAGCCACCAAAAGACAGCAGTTAAACACTGAACATTTCAAAATGTTTTTTTGAAACATCAGTGGGTTCTTGAGAAAGATGTTAATAGGAATAAAGAACAGAAAATCATTTTTGAACGTGGGTGGGATACTTTGAGTCAGCGTGAAGATTGGGGTTAAACAAAAAATAATAAATAAATAATGTTGACAAAGGTCAACTAAAGGGACGTAGATATGTGTTTTTTTGGCTGCATAATAGAAAAGATAATTGTGTAAGCGAATGTGCCTAAGTGGATATGTATATGAATGCGTGTGTAGATATAGATATATGTATATATGTATCTGTATATGAGGTTGGATTACATCGGGTAGCACCTATTTTTTCTTTTTCTTTTTTAATATGTTGTTGCTGCTGTCTTTATGTTCCTTTACAAGTATGTGTATGTATTCATTTAACCCTAAATAAAATAAAAAAAACCTCTTTATACAGAGGTAATACACGTGAGAGGCAAGATGTGAGAGCTTTTAGCCATTTCCCTTTGTCTTCGTGTTCCCTTTGCAGAGAAAAATGGTTCAAACCATTTAATTTCTGAGCTCTTTAATATCCAAATATAGGAAGCCTCCAACATAAATCTAATAGCTGGTGACAGTGAGGTTTAGACGAGCACTGTCTCTTTAACTATTCCAGGATTTTTAAAAGGTGTGAAATGACAAGTTGTACACTGGATATCATCATTATTAAGCAGGAGATCCCACAGGGCTACCTGACACAATCTGGTTTGACGATGACGGCTGACCTTTTGGATTAGACGAAAACCACCAAATTCATTTTCTCTGCCGCTGGCACTTTGAAAGTTAAAATGTCTTTGAGCAACACATTTAGCACTGATATGGTGACTTCAGCTTATCTGTCCTTGCTCTTAATGCTTTATCCTTTCCTATATACTGTAGCCCCAGGGTTTGGGGTTTAAAAAGATTACATACTGCAAGATTGCATTGTTCTGATTTAGGTTGGAAAAAGGTCAAACAAATCTATCGAATTTCCTAAAAATGCATTTGGGTTGTGTACATTTTCAGATAACTAGCAACATTTCAAAGGTTTGGTGCTGAACGTCAGTCAAAATTACTGTTTTTACTACAAATTTGTAACCATTAAATATGCAATAATTGCCATAAAAGCTAGTAGCAGTTTGAACATGGCAGGATTTTACACCACTTATTATGCAAACTGTCATGCGTAGTCTGTACTGAATTAGATTTTGCCAATAAAACTCCTTTCAAATGCCTCCCATGACACATCTGCTCATGACAATACAAACCAGATTTGCCCAAAGTAAATTTAATTATCAACTCCCAGGAAACCCAAGTGTGTACAATGTCCCCGTTCTACCACTACTGATCCAATGATTACCCCAAAGAGTGGGGCTTTTAACGAAGGAACTGCTAATGCCATTAGCCCCGAGTGGAAAATGAATGTGTGACACATGTCAATAGATGCACTGAAATGATTGCGCAAAGTGGTTCTTGGAGTGCAAATAGAAGCATTTAGTGTGCCACTGTGCTGTTCAGAAAGTGCCCTAATGATATGCAAAGCATGCACAGAGTTATGCATTAAAATGGAAATGTGAACGCGACTGTTCATGCTGTCATATTCCTGTTTATTTTCCAAATAAACAAGAGTATTAGAGCCTTTACCAAACAACTCAGTGGATCATAATGAAGCCTTTTCCAGCATGTACGTCTTTCAGAATGAGACACATTATATGCTTCAATTATGGTGACACACTTAGCTGTCAGGACAAGGAAATACCAATATCAATAAGAGGCGCTGGTTGAGAACATTTCAGATCCAGCCAGTGGGCTCAGTGTATAGCACATCAAACTGGGGAATTGGAAAATGGCCCCAAAGTGCAGGTTTCTCCTTTGATACTCTGAGCATCATTAACCCAAACATAATTCCTCCAGAACTGTTCCCACCAACACATCTTCAGAAGGAGCGTGTTTGATTGAAAATAACAAGAACTGCAAAATTCAGCCCCCCCCCCTCCCCTCCCTCCACACACACACACACACACA
>CAKAOH010021225.1:0-32521 GCA_916701665.1 Sebastiscus tertius | reverse complement strand
CCCCCCCCCCCCCCCCCCCCCCCCGTCAATGGACAGCGACAAATATTAAATGGAGTTTCCTCCTAATCATCATAAACATCAGAATATGAAAGTCATCGTTATAAGACAATACGTCAACAATATGTCAAGACAAACACAAAGCTGTCAAGTAGGCCTACGTACATGTGTGCACAGCGGCAACATGAGAAGATCAAACTTTTTTATGCAATCATCACAGACAGAACCAGTGTAACTTTTGGGTGGGGTTTGTGGGTCCTCCCCCATGTTTCTGACCTAAAACTATGCAATTTTACATAATTTTGGAACATTATTATTACTAGAGATAACGCCCAAAAAGCTTGAAAAAAAACTTGCTATAGTTAAATAATTATATATCACAGCCTTTGTCTAAACATTCAGTTCTTCTGTATATTGTCCAGAAACCCTCACAGGTACTGCATTTAGCATAAAAAAATATGCTCAAATGATAACATGGCAAACTGCAGCCCAACAGGCAACAACAGCTGTCAGTGTGTCAGTGTGCTGACTTGACCATGACTTGCCCCAAACTGCATGTGATTATCATAAAGTGGAATTGTCTCTAAAGGGGAGACTCCTGGGTACCCGTAAAATCCATTTTCATTCACATATCTTGAGGTCAGAGGTCAGGGGATCCCTTTGAAAAAGGCCATGCCAGTTTTT
The DNA here is from genome assembly GCA_916701665.1 of Sebastiscus tertius. Taxonomy (NCBI): domain Eukaryota; kingdom Metazoa; phylum Chordata; class Actinopteri; order Perciformes; family Sebastidae; genus Sebastiscus; species Sebastiscus tertius. The sequence continues at coordinate 31,840 of CAKAOH010021225.1, read as the reverse complement.
CCTCACCAAAATTTAGTGAAAGTTTGGAACGTTATTTATCCTCCTTTGTAACAAGCTAGTATGACACTGTTGGTATCAATGGATTCCTTAGGTTTTCTAGTTTCATATGATGTATCTTTACTCTAGTTTTACAACTGAGCCCGCTACAACCTAAAACTTGCAAGTTGCATTAATGTGTTAAAGAAATTAGTGGTGTTAAAATGTATTTGCATTAAAGCGTTATTATCACGTTAACTTTGACAGCCCTAAAAATTGCATCCGGTAGCTTACAGCCCTAGTGGCTCGGTCTGATCCACCTTGTTTTTTCTTATTTACAGAGCCAGGGCACACTGAGAATGGGCGGAGCGTGAGGAGATATTGTATTGCATTGATTAGAATAGACTTGTGCTAGTATCGATGATTGTTTTTGCTGTAACGCAACTGTGCAATACTTGCGTGAAGTTGCAGGACTGTTTTCCCTTCAGCGAATGATAATCCCGAATCCGTCATCAGCATTACTTGCTTAATTGTTGACATCTACCCGGTTCTTATTGTTATAATTGCCGTACTGACAGAAATAAGATGGAGCCCTCAACTCTTCTCCTCTCTCCTCTGCAGAGGCAGATAGGGGATATTTCACAAATACGGGAAACACTGGTCTGTCCATATATGAAACCAACGCATATTCAGAATAATGAGGAATGAAAGAACAAGGTGGAAAGGCAAAGAATGTGTGATGGGGCAGGCACAGTGAAGGTGTGCAGGATTACCTCTGGAATATCAAAGAGTGCCTGCATCAGAAAGGGTTAGGCCTTCCGTCATTAAGCATGCTCTCTTAATGATGAGGCTCTCACTCCTGCACTGATGAGGGAAAGAGAGAGACCAGCGGCTGGCTAATTGGAGTCAATCTCTGCATGACTGAGTGTGTGTGCACGTGTATTTATGCGTATGTGTGCGTGTGTGAACGTCGGGATGTTTGTCTGTCTGTAAGAGAGATGGAGTGTGTCTCCATTTCGGCCGCTCCGTGCATGGAATGCCTGATTCCACCTCATTTTACTGGATTTTAAAAACACCCTTTCCGCCTGTCTCAGCCAGTTGACCTAAGGGGAGAGACAGACACCAAGCTAACAAGATGAATTTAGTCAGGGAAGCAATTGAAGGGCGGACATATTGACAGACACCGAACACAATTGAATCAAATTAGTCCACAGTGTATTTATTTAGTCCAATTAGTTCCAGGACTAATGCCAGGAAAAGAAAATTGCCAATAAACACCTCAGCGGCACCTCACACCTTTTTCAGGTGAGCTAAAGGGCAAAGTCAAATGTAAAAGCATCCTCAGTCTGACAACAAATAATTGATTAGAACGTTCAAAATACAGATCAAACCACCGTTAAATTCACCGATTTGCAACTTGCCAAACACCCCTGACAAGGATAGTGTTGTAAGGCTTAGGCACACAAACCCCACATCAAAGAACTAGCAACAAAGACCGACCTTTGAGTCGCCTCACTTCGCCTTTGTCTTGGCCAAAAAGTTGCACTCGAGCACACCGCAAAGACTACAGCAGATGGCCGACTACCACTTATGTTCTGCACCTGCGTGAGATGAAATAACTCTCCACGCCAGCAGGCGGCGATAGTCTGTATTCGTAATTCAAAAAGGGAAACAGGAAGGCCGAGGACTGCCGATGTACAAACCGTTGTTATATGTACATGAAACAAAGCGGCATTTGGCGACCATTTTCACACCGCTCTCACTCACGACTTAGCTTCATTCCAGATGACCATGTCACTGTGAAAATATCCGTGAATTGGAATGATCAGAGGACATGAACATGGAAATGAGAAGAGCCTTCTTGACTTTACTCATTGGCTTGCTTTCTTCACCTCCGTTTCTATTCTCAAACACTGATTCGCTTAAGCTGAACAACCAATCAGAATGATTTCTGTCAGTGACGGGCACTGCCGCCGATTCAACATATTGAATCGGCCGAAAAAGCTCAGACACAGGCAGGCTAGAGCCTACGATGCGGGACACACCACAAAACTAAGCCGTCAGACGCTCACCGACTGCCCCAAACTGTCCTACGGCTTGGTGTGTCAAGACCTTTACACCAGTGGTCACCCACACGGATGGTAATCCCCGGCAGTGATATGCTGCCGCAGTTTGTCACAATCTCAAATGGTAGTGACTGACCTCTTTCCTTGTTCAACTGTTAGCACAACAAGGCACAGAGAAATATTCCAGCAATGACAGCAAACAACGAGGGTTTTGTTCATTTTTGCAAGTTGGCATGATGACATTTAATGTCCCAGACAACCTCTGTAGTCTCATTGAGCCACTTGTTAGCATAAAGTGGGCATGTCTATAAAGGGGAGACTCGTGGGTACCAATAGAACCCATTTTCATTCACATATCTTTCAGGTCAGAGGTCAAGGGACCCCTTTGAAAATGGCCATACCAGTTTTTACTTGCCAAAATTTAGCATACGTTTGGAGCGTTATTTTGCCTGCTTGGTGACAAGCTAGTATGATATGGTTGGTACCAATGGATTCCTTAGGGTTTTTAGTTTCATATGATGCCAATATCTTCACCCTAGCTTCAAAATTGAGCACACTACAACCTAAGAATAGCAAGTCACGTTAATGCGTTAAAGAAATTAGTGGCGATAAATCAAATTTGCATTAATGCGTTATTATTGCGTTAACTTTGACAGCCCTAGTTTAATTCAAATGCTTTATCATCTTTTTGTAACTGTCAATCAGTTTGTAACTGTTTTGGAATGTGCTATATGAATAAAGTTGAACCTACACTGTATCCCAACATGAAACCATTTACATGTGGGTAGAGACCATCAGTTCTTTTGCGATGTCCATGGCTCCATCATCATCAAGAATGTGGTGAATGTGAAGCATTTTTTAAAAGCTATTGCATACAGGTTTTCAAGATGAAAGAAGAAAAAAGAACACATTGCCTTTCATATTGTGTGTCAGCTTGTCTTTTTGTTTTTCTGATACTCTGGGGAAACAGTTGAAAAATGAAAAATAAGAAATAAAAATATGGTGAAGATTGGCTCTGTTGTCATTCAGTTAAGATGACATTGCCAGATTGCCTGGTTTGGAAGACTAGATGAGAAAAAATCCGAAATTGGAGGAAAAGATGCGAAAGACGCCGTTGTAAAAAAATAAACAGATGGGAAATCAAAAATCACAGCTATCAAGTATTACAAGATCATTGTTCTACCACCTGAGAAACATATCAAAAGTAAAAAGATTCATGCCACAAACTGAGTCTGAGATACTGGTTCATGCATTCATTTTGAGCAGATTAGATTACGGCATTGTTCTTTTCACTGGATTATCAAAACAGTCAATAGAAAAACTTCAACTCATACAGAATTCAGCCACTAGAGTTCTTACCGGTACAAGAACGCATCATGACATTACTCCAAAACTTAAATCAATCATTTCATTCCATTCAACAGAGAATTCACTTTAAAATCCTACTTTTGTGTTTTTAAGGTACTACATGGCTGAGCTCCCCAGTATATTTCCAACCTGCTCACTGACTATAACCTCATCAGACCTCTCAGATCTTCAGACAGTGGCTTTTTGGTTGTATCCAGAATAAGATCAGGAGCTGGTAAAGGTGTTTTTAGTTACTGTGGACCTACCCTCTGGAATGCTTTGCCTTGTGAGCTGCGCTCTATAAATTCTGTCTCTACTTGCTTGAGCTTGCCATGTTTCGATCGAGCATATTTTTAATGCTAAATGCAGTACCTGTGAGGGTTTCTGGACAATATTTGGCATTGTTTTGTGATGTTAATTGATTTTCACTAATCCACTAAGTGTACTTAATACTTGACAAATCTCCCTTGGGTACATTTTGAACAGATAAAAAATGTGTGATTAATTTACGATTGACAGCCCCAATTTAAAACTAAGCTCAAAACCTTCCTGTTATTCAGGCCTGTGAACAGTGTGTGTGTGTGTGTGTGTGTTTTGTGTAGTTATTGGGTGCATGTATGAATACATTTTTATTTTACCACTATTTTGCATTTGCTTGATGTTTTTTATGCCTTTTTTATGGAAAGCACATTGAGTTTCTTTGTAATGAAATGTGCTCTATAATTAAAGCTGCCTTGCCTAAGAGCAGAGAGCAGACTCTAAAATTGTCCAGAATAACCAAGGAGAATTTATCTTTTACCATAGTTAAGAAACTGATGCGTACAAGCAACCCGTTCTCACTCCCAACACATCAAATACCGCAGTTTGGCCAGTGCCCCTTAGCGTCTGATACCAACACACAAGACACCCTTTAGCATCTGTATGGGATGCACCGGGCTTTCAAGAAACTCCGATGTAAACCAATCCGCATCATTGTTAGACGGTTAGAGCAACTGACTGAGTTTAAGGGGAGGGAGAGGAGGATGGATGGGTCAAACATCCGAAGACTTTCCCACAGAAGACCACTGTTCGTGTCCCATATGAAACCAAGTCAACGTTGAGTTATTTTACCATAGCTTTGTTACGTAACTTCTGGACTTTACCAACGGCAGTTACGTAACAAGCGCAGCTATTTTACTTGACAAACATACAAATTATTACCCAAACCACAATCTTTTCCTAAGCCTAACCAAGTACTTGTGTTGCTTAAACCTAACCAAGTAGTGGTGTTGCATGAGTAAACCTAAGTTGGAAGTTTATTTTGAAAAGAAAGTGTATACACGCAATGTGCAATGAGAAAGCAGAAGTATACCGCAAAAAGGTTCTTTTGGGGCACTTATTTAGGGACAATGAGGACACAAGATCCACTTTTACACAGTAGTTGACTGTTGAAAGGAAAACAGCTTGAGGAAAAGTGCCTGAAAACAATTCCCAGACTGCAGAATCTTGAATGTGAAAGATTCTTACAAGTTCCCAGATGATCAAACCCTGCATTCATGTCATGAACATCCTCTGAAAGTGTTGCTAGTTCAGCCTGAATATGATACTTGAATTTGATATCAGCATCAGAATGGAAAATTGTATTTCAGCATCAACAAAAGTGCAACAAAAGTTAAACAGGAAGGCATTGTATGTGTTGGTGGTAGGCCTGCATTACACATACCTGCAACATCCATAGACAGAATGCAGTGCTGACAGTCTTGCACGTGCACAAGCAGTAAAAACAGCAATATTCTTTGAATGTCCAATGTTGATTAATTTAATATTACTGTCTGTGACATTACTGTGCAATACTCACGTGAAGTTGCAGGAGTGTTTTCCCACCGGCAAATGATAATATGAATATGTGATCAGCATTTCTTGCTTTATCATTGACATTTACCCGGTTCTTGTCGTTAGAATCGTTGCGATGACATGATTAGGTAAACGCAAACTTTCTCATTTGTATGCTTTACTCACAGGTGTGTGAATTGACCTGGATATGAAGCGTCGTAGCGCAAAATAATATAACGTTAGTTTCTAAAGCGATAAGATAAGATTTCTTTTCCCTCTCCTCTCTTCTCGTAAAAAAAATTAAATAATATAGTAGTGGCAGTCATATTTTTGCAGCACCGCTTGCTGCTTGCATATAGAGTAAACACCGGTGGTAATGTTTCTTGAATTTAAAACCAGGTTTAATGATGTTAAACAACTACAAGGAATGGTCCAGTTGAATTTAGAGTGATTCTACAATGGGGCTCTGTGAGGAAAATACAGCACTGTTCACTGTGCCGATACCCTCAAATTCTGCATTAAATAACCATTGAGTTGACCCAGGTTTGTTTATTTTGAAACCCTTCAGGACACCTCTGTCTGAGGAAGCATGTCTACCACCTGTCAATCACACAGCCCTATTACTGCCTACAAAATGCAGAGAGAAACAAACATGTCCACAGCACAGGTGATATGAAATAAACTCCAAAGACTCAAATAAACTTTTATAAGGAAGCAGCTTCTTATTTCCCAGTATGTTGCCAATAATTAAAAGCCAAAATCCACTCCATGAGTCAACCAGTGTAACATAGCTAAAGGTTTGCCATTATAGTGGATAATCAGTTTGTGACAAAATAGTGGCAAAAGTATTTTTTCTCTGCCAGTATCAGTAACAGCTAAACAGGGTTGTATCTTATATAAAAGCTTGGATTCATCATGTTTGCCCAGTGAAACTGAAACTTGCTTAATCAATGCTTGATCATTATCTGTGCATACTATATGTGTCTGCAGCTGCAAAGGGTGTTTGTGTTTTACATAAAAGGTTTTGAATCTCTGAAGTTCAACCAATGTTAATGGGATCGTGCTTCTCTCCAGTATAAAATTTATAGAAGTGGTCACTTTCTATAATGCGATGTTTATATTTGTTGCTGCTAATAGCCAGATTTCCTCCCCCTGATGGGCTTTGAGCATTCTGTAGAAATAAAACGGAATACCAACAGTCACTTATAGACATAACACAGGTCGTCAGCTGCTTTTGTAATTTATTGCATTTTCTTTTTAGTACTTTTTTGTTAGTTTGTTTTATAGCCTTCTGAGATTTATTGCCAAATGGCAAATCTACCCACATTTGGCACTTGTCGGGAGTTAATTTCGGACCCTGGTGTCACTACAATGGAATGGCTACTATGGAGACTAACATCAGCACGCATGAATACAATTGTGCTTATTGGCTCCACAAGAGTCTCAGCTTTACAGTGATACAGAATTTATGCAATTCCAAGACTGTTTAGGGAACCCAATATTAGGGATGCAGCAAGCCGACTTTTTCAGTCCCGATACTGATACTGATACCTGGGCTTTGTGTATCAGTCGATACCGAGTACCGATCAGATACCAGTGCTTAATTAACAAACTGTATGCCTCACTGTGTGGAAGTGACTGGGATAATTATTTTATGTGTAAGACAACATCAGGCTTGACTTAAACATTGCTTTACTAACTTTGTAAAAACAAAATGTAACAAATAAATACATAGATATAAATTTAGTGAATTGTTATTATTAAATTAATAAATTGTACACCAGCAACTTGGTAAAAAAAATCTTCAACACTAACAATTTGAATTGATCAGATCGGCCCCATTGTCACCGATATCCGAGCTATTTGAGTCAGTATTGGCCAGATATCCAATCTGGTATTGGTGCATTAGAATAGACAAAAATAGCACATTTATACTGCATTCAAAAAACTGCATGGTTTTTGCCCAAAACCGCATGTGATTATCATAAAGTGGGCATGTCTGTAAAGGAGAGACCCGTGGGTACCCATAGAACCCATTTTCATTCACATATCTTGAGGTCCGAGGTCAAAGGACCACTTTGAAAATGGCCATTCCAGTTTTTCCTTGTCAAACTTAAGCCTAATTTTGGAGCTTTATTTACCCTCCTTCCTGACAAGCTAGTATGACCATTGTTACCAATATATTCCTTAGGTCCTTAGGTTTTCCAGTTTTATATGGTATATGGTCCTTCAGTCTACCTCTAAAACTGAACCTGCTACAGCCTCTGAAAGACAGTTAAGTTGGGATTGGCCGCGATCCCACAGGTCTTAGGGGGTAAACTAATAAATTGTGTTCAATAATAACATTCATCAATTCAACATTAATTAAATGAAGGAGCCTACTTGACATCCAATTTCGTTGTCAATAACTTTTATTCAACTATAACCTTTCATTAATATATCTCATTCATTCATTGTCACTTAGTGAATAAATGGGATACACAGTACAGTAATTAATAACAAAAGTAACAAAAGCAAACCGCACTGGTAGACTGGTAGACTTTTTACTGTTGTGTTAAAATCATTCATGGATTTCTTTTTGAGCAAACAAGATAAAAGTTTGTTTTTTTTTCTAAAAAGACAAAAAAGTCCAGTAGATAGTGTACTGTATTGTTTAAAAAGTTTAAAACAAAAATTATTTGTGCTCACATTGTTGAAGCTCATTTTCCAAGAATGGGCGGATAACGCTACACACTTTTCCCTGACAACATGTCCTCTTAATAGAACATGTTCTTTGCTGTTTTTAACCCCTTACTTTTAATATGTTTCCTTGCTTTAAAATATCTATTTTGGTTCAAAGTACATGACGTTGCAAAGCCTTTGTATAAATGTGTTACTGAAACCATATGTTCAAAAGAAAAAGCACCTGTTTATTATAAGATACTGTTGGTGTGGAAGTGGGAGACAGCTGTTTCTGGATAGCTGGGTGGACATTTTAATGACATTGTGAAAAATAATTGCTTGTGATGTTGATGGCTTGATAAGTGGTAAGAGCTTTCACTTACTTCTATGACTTTATCGAATTAATCACATTCTATTTCATAGTGATATTTATTCCAAAGTGAGGCGTCTAGCATTTGAAAAACACTGGCACTTTCTCAAAACTCCTTTAAAGACTTGGATTATCTCCATTCTGAATGATGAAGACGTGGTTTTCTTTCTTTCCAAAATGAATACATTTCATTTCATCTTGGGGAATACTGGGGGAATATGTGATATTAACGGTTGAAGGGTGTTCATTAATTCAGTATGCCATGAAATATAACTGATACCTCTTAGTGAGTTTGTCAGTTTTAGGCTTTTATTCAAATATTCGAAAAACTCTGCGGATTTTTATTCGTACCAAATATCACTGATGATCGCACCTTCAGCCAGACAGAGACAAGGAGCTAATCACTGTTTGCTTGGAGACAAAACCTGCCTATTTGGCTCTTGTGAACCACTGAACAAGGAACTGGACATCACATTTTGTCTGTCTTGTTTTCTGAACTCCCAGGGGTGATGACAAAGCAGTTCATGTACCACAGTGCTGTAGAATAATTGGGCTACAGTGAGGCTACACCTGTCACTCACCTCTGCACCTGAGAAAGCCTCGTGTCACATATTTGGCTTATGTCAAGATATGAGTTTCACCCCAATTTAAATTGCATGATTTTCCTTTTACTTGTAGGAAAAACAGAATACAGTTGCCTCCTCTAATATGTATGTACTTTAAAATGAACTTTACCAGGGTATGACCTTTGCCACCTTGCCCATGGCCACAAAAAGTTACTCTGTGGCCACCAAATATCCCCCGTAGGTGACCCCCTGTGGCCACGAAGTTTGATCAGGTCTCTCTTGAGAATGAGACTGCGTGGTGCCCGTGTCTTTGTCCTAACTATAGAGTTGTCAGTGGCCAGTGTCTCAACTGGCCACGAGTGACGCATCGCTGCACACTGCAACTAAAATGTTGTATTATTGTTTCTATTTCTATTTCTTCCTCGCTTTGAAAGCCGCGCAGTGGATGAGGAATTGCTGATTTGTGAAGCTGAAAGGAGGAGTTACCTTTAGGGATGCGATCGGGAGATCAGCCTTAATGCTTTCTAGTCGGCGTTAGCTGTTACCAGCCAGTGTCCTGCATGGCTAAATTGCAGAGAACAGTTAACGTTAACGGGGTTTCCACTGCATTATGATGTGTTAAAGTATTATTCAGTAAAAATTTGTTTTGAGCACATGCATCTCCTTCAAACAACTGTCTTTATTCAAGTTGAAAAAACTACAAAACTACATTTTACAAGATTACATTTGAATACATCATGATAACGTTATAATTTACCTTAGCACAATACTCTTTTACTGAATAGAGCCTAAATGCATCATACTGTAAATCAATGTCACCTCCCGTTAACTAGCTCTCGTCCTGCCGATTTCATCAGAGTGTAGCATTATCAGGGAAAATATATAGTGAGTTTACTGCGTCCCAAACAGTTTACCTATGGTACTGTCCACATGTTTACAAATCACGTTAGTATAACAGCCCAGACACACCTGGAACATCAGGAGCGCGTGGCGGTTGCATTGCGTGGTAGCTGCGTTGTGTGGTGGCTGCGTGATACACCCGTCGGGTGTTCGCAACAGCTGCATTTCAGCTGCGTGTTGGCTGCGTGTCAGCTGCGTTTCTGCTGATGCTGTCAGCCTTTTCTTTCTACATAGAGTTTGCCTTTTAAAGGCCATTTAACTTCATGATAAATATCATTTAGATTTATTTTAGACCGAGAAAGGTTAAGAAACGTGTGGTAATTTGTAAATGATAGTAATAATCAATAATTAAAACTCCGTATTATATTCATTCATGTTCTAGAACACTGTCCGGCACATATTTCAGAATAAAAGCCTCGTGTTCTGTCCACAGAAAAAAACACTTGAGGGCTTTTATTTCTAAATGAAAGCAGAAAGTGTTGTTTTAAACCCCATACTTTATCAATTCATGGAGCTCTCCAAGTCATTGAAAGATCCACAGCACTGACTAGACATATTTCAGAATAAAAGCCTCATGTTAACAAATGAAGGGATTCTGTCTATAGAAAAAACGCCTGAGGGCTTTTATTTTGAAATGAAAGCAGGAAGTGTTGATTTAAAAATCTTCTTACCCCGTCTGACGCGCGTCTCATGCGAGCAGTGTGTCCACTTTAATCTGTTAACATGGACGCCGAAATAAAAAACAACACGCCACGCAGCCGCCACGCGGGCAGTGTGTACACCACTTAACCTGTTAACAAAGACGCCGAAATAAAAAACAACAGGTAATGCAGCCTCTCCTGATGTTCCTGGTGTGTCCGGGCTGTAAGAGTAATGTAATGTGTGCGTCGCGAGTGAGTGGTAGAGTGACAGAGAGAGAGATGCGCTCAGAGTACATCAGCTGCTTGGCGACAGATGGAAGCGAAGAAGAAATTAGTGGTAAAGTTGTCTTGTGTTATTAAATGTACAGTAAAGTCACACACACTCACACTTTTTCTCCCCAACTGTGAAATGAATCCGGCGCCTCTTTGCAGGATTAGGCATTTTACCAATAGGTCTCTTCATTTTGAATTACCGGTTTGATTTATGGTTGTGATGTTTCTCGAGGAGGCGTACAGGGCATGGTTTCACACATACATGCGTCGTAAATAGTCACTCGGAGCGCACAATGGCACAAACTGGACCGTTCGTAAAATTCAGAGCACTGTTGGAATGTAACGTTACTGTTCACTTATTCAGAGCGCCTCACTCTCTGAGTGACGGAGCGTACTCTGGGCACACAAATTAAAACGTTAATGCCGCTCTCCCGATCACATATTTTTACTGAATATCAGGGCATCCCTAATAAAGATCACATAAATTTTTCACTTGCCCAATCGGACAACTGCGCGAGGCATTCCACTTTGCCTGAACACAGATGTTGTATGCTCACATTATATAAATGTGTACAAGTGAGTTAATGCTAAAGAAGATGATGGTAATATATCCATGCACCCGCTAGGGATGCTGTTTTAGAGGACGTTTACCTTCGGCTTTGTATCTAACAGGAAGTCTCCTCTATGACATGAGCAGTAATCCTCTGTAGGCATGTCACTGTACCAGAAATCTAGTAGTCGATACCAATACCAGTGAATTTACACGATTCTCGATACCAATTCGATACCACGGCAAAAAAAAAAAATAAAAAACAATAAATCCCATGTAATTCAACATGCACTCAATAATTAAAACATTTGAACATTACAAAAAACAGAGGCATGTAGCCTTTATGTAATAAATGAAAAGAAACGTCTATTAACATTGAAAAACAGAACAGTGGCATGTAGCCTTCAAGTATTTAAAACAAACAATATTGTCTGTATGTCTGTCTTTGAGGTGCTCTGCTAAATTGGAAGTATTTCCTCCTTTGGAAAGAAAAGTACGACGGCACCGTTACTGCACCGCATACTGTTTTTTGCGAATCTATTATTACTCCTTGTAAAGCCGCCTCGAACGCAAACTACATCCATACCCGACTCTTGCTATTTGTTTTCTCAACGAGTTGAGGTGGAGGTAACGCTGCAGCAGCTGCCATCTTTCACGTCTTGTGTTGTTGATTTTTCCGTGCTGTTACGGGGTTCTTCTTCTTCCTTGTAACACACTTGTAAGCGTATACTGCCCCAATTAGATCCGGAAGAATCGCATCTCCAGTACCTCCGCTCCGGTACCAAATGACCATTACAGGCATCGTTCGGTATTTGGTACCGAGGTATCGGTTCTCGTGACATCCCTAATCCTCTGTATGTGTTTACAGTTTTTGCAAGCCTCGATGAAGTTACTCTGAAGACAGTAAGGTGTTGGAGTAGTCTTTTATAGCCGAAGTTACCACAACGGAGTTTAATGTCGAGCCCTGACAAGCTTGAAGCGTAAAAATCTACAAAAACATCCAAAAAAATTTATCATCTTGTAAAAAAAATTGAAAAATATGCACATTAGCTGCAGTATCATTATACAATTTCAATTCTACTCTAAAACTGTACACTTTGAGTTGTTTGAACACTCTCTTATGCGTGTCTGATGTTCAATGTCAATTTATGATTATGCCAATACCAAAAGAGAACAGAGTACTATCAACCGCATAATATGTCTCTTAGTAAAGGTTGCACAATAAACCAGCAGGAGTAAACCCTACCCTAAAAACCCCAGACTGAGACCTATAAGCTCAGTACAACAGCAGGACGGACTTGCTGTGAATCTCAGCTGCAGACAGAGAGTGAGCGGTGTTGCCAGTGATTGCTGATTGTGTGTGTACTCAGGGGGATTGCAGATATTGCAGGTTTTTATACATATCAGCTCAGTGTCGCCTCTGTTGTTATTTTGTAGGCCTGATGGATGGTTGTTTGCAGCGGCCATTTTTTAGCCTTGGCTTTCACTCTAAAAGCAGCATTTTGTGTGTGAAGGCTCGTGTGTGAGATTGTGTGCCTGTGCGCTTATTGTGTGCGAGTGTGTTAAAAGCTGAATGACAGTCCTCGTGATTGATGCTACATGTAAAACTAAAACTGGCCCCGCCTGAACACTGTAATACATTACACTTGATGACAACAACGTGTCCTGAGATGACAGCAGGACGCGCCCCAATACCAATAAATCCATATTTCCCCTTGTACTCTGCTCATTTACTCTCTTTTCTCCCCGCCGAGGCATCATCGCCAAGTCACACAAGAGCAGGTTTTATCCTGCTTTACAGAAGAGGAGAGCAATTTCTGAGAGAGAAGGAAAAATGAGAGAGAAAATCTTTCTATAGGGAGAGAGGGAGGGAGGCTCAGAATGGGAGGGAAAGAGTTGACGATATATCACTAACCAGGCTTCACTGAAACCAGCGGTTGCTCCATTTTTCACTTCAACTGTCAGTATTATTTACAAAACGTCTGTCCACACCGAAAAGGATTCAGCAAAGACCAGCTCCTCAGACAGTTTTATTCCTTTTATTCCTTATTCCATATAATATTTAAATCACAAATACAGTGCTGATGTTACATTTTGGTAAGTCAGTAAAAATATGCAATCGGGAGATCGGCGGGGTTCATCATTCACGCTCTATACAGTAAAAATGACTTTTTGGCGAATGTAAATATTAATGTTATTATGGATGGTAAATGGACTACCGCTACTTATATAGCGCTTTTCTAGTCTTCTGACCACTCAAAGCACTTTACACTACATGTCAGTATTCACCCATTCACACACTGATGGCAGAGGCTACTAAGGTGCCAACTTTGCCCATCAGGATCTAATCTAAATACTCATGGCTCATGGCTATGCCTTCGGGAGCAATTTGGGGTTAAGTGTCTTGCTCAAGGACACATTGACATGTGACCCAGAGCAGCCGGGGATCGAACCACCGACCTTCCGATTGGTGGACAACCTGCTCTACCCTCTGAGCCACAGCCGCCCCTATTATGAGGTATTAAAATGTAGTTTTTGTTGAGAAACTTGAAATAAATTCTGAATGAGATTTTAACAGCAATATAATAGATATTGGAGAGGGAATTATGACCTGTTTTACTTACTAATACTAGCTCTAAGCAGCTTATAATACATAATTAAAACTACTGATGCCAATAATCAAAGCAAATCATTAAATAAAAACATCATTTGTGATCGGTATCGGCCAATATGGCTCATCGACGATTGGCAATCGTATCTGTCTATCGTATCGGTAATAGAGGGGTGCAGTCCTACCCCTTCCGGTGGACAACCATGGGGCCTTATTTCGGAAGTAAACTAACATGTTTTTGATTCTGTTTGAATTGCACCATTAGCTAGCTAGCTAGTTACGTATTCTGTGCGAGACGAGAGATGTAGTTCACTGAGTGTTTTCACACAAAACTAAATGATACTACAACAAAGCCACGACAAACTGTGACTTTCTTGACTTGCAAAATTACGTTTTAAATTGACAGACATATGTGTGATTCAAGGCCCAATTCAAACGACATCAAAAAATGATTTGTCCCTTGCCGTTGACTACCATACATATTTTTCTGAAACTTTTTCTGGACTTTGCCTCTCTATGCTGTTCCACTCTTTACTGGCAAGCTGTTGTATGCAGGGATGTCATGAGAACCGATACTTCGGTACCAAGTCGATGCCAAAATTTAATTTAATTTTCTACAGTACCGACAGTACCGTACGATGCCTGTAATGGTCGTTGGTTGGGATGTGACAGTGAAGAAAATTTTCCCACCGGTTAATAAACTTGTGACAATACCAGTGTTACTGATTACACCGGATATTTTAGAAAGATGACGGTGAACATGTGCAGAGCGCTGACTCTGATCTTTACTGTCGGGTGACGGTGTGTCTGGCCTCTCCAGCAGTAAAGATCAGAGTCAGAGCTCTGCACATGTTGACCGTCATCTTTCTACCTGGCGCTGCTGCTCCGTGCACACCGGCTGTGACGGCTCCATCCACCTCGTGGCGATTATCTCATTAATGTTATGGTTCCCTTATAGCATTGGGATTAAACGTGAAATATTGCCAAGTAGGTGCGTTTGCTTTTCGCTTCCACAATAAATCCTCTGCCTCCTACTCCTGCTAATCTGAGCTGATGGACCAGATGTATTCACGGTCAGTATGTAGCATTCGTCGTCTGACTATCGATTGATAACATGCCAATGATACGCCAAAATGAACTAAATGGGTCAATTATTTGTATTTATTACTTAAAGGCTACATGCCTCTGTTTTTTGTAATATTCAAATGTTTTTAATAAAAGAGTACGTGTTGAATTACATGGGACTTATTGTTGTTGTTTTGTTTTTTTTTTACCGTGGTACCGAATTGGTATCGAGAATCGTGGTAATTCACTGGTATTGGTATCAACTACTAGATTTCTGGTACCGTGACATCCATAGTTGTATGGTCAATGTAGATTGTATGTATGTATACAGTATGTCAGCTCAGGCCATGCAGGTTTTAAAGCTGGCCTATCCGTGACTAAACACACAAGTATAGTCTCACACTGATGGCTTATGGCTTTCTCAAATCTGATTGTGTCAGTATGCAAAAGGAATAGTGTTTTACCTGCACTCGCTATGCGCACAGCATTCTTTATCTGTCTTTCTCTTTCATCCGGCAGCTCATTTTAACTGACAGCCCACTGAGTGTCATTTGATGGCAAGCTTTATTCTGTCTAACTTCTTGCTGGGTTGCTCTTTTGTGCACTAGAACTGTCAAAATTATATTGTGAGCATTGTACCTCCAGCCTACCCTAAAATCATATTCACACAGCGCTTTATCTTCGGTTAGGTCTGCTTGAGTAGGCAAGGGCCCTGAGCAGAATACATTAAAGTACTGAGCTTCATGTTTTCACTATACACTGAGAACAACTCAAACTCTTTGGACTTGCTTTGAACTTCTGGATGTGAACTTAAAAGGGACACGACTGGGGCGCGTTTTTCGAGAAGTTTAATTGTGATTTGGACTGAGACTCACGCCGAGAAGAGCCAAAGTTTTAATGACTTGACAACAACACTTAACTGCCATAAGAGACTGCACTGATACACTGGCAAATGGTTGTCTGTGAACACGCTAAAAAGGTTTCCTACACAAATACACATCAAAGCTTTCATATCTACATGCGCGTAGACATGCAGGAACACACAGGTAAATGCAAAAAGCAAAGCATGAAAGCCCCCGCAAACACACTCCGACACATCCAAATGACATGACTTGAATATGCATACATGCACACGTTAGAGGGAAGATTCCTTTTTTGCGCGCAGAAACACACAAACACACTCAGACACATGCAGTGATCTGTTGTCCTTGTTGTTGTTTTTCTGCTTTGCCTTTCATGTTCAAAGCTTAGTGTGTGATTCCTGCGTCTCCGCCGAGGATAGAGGGAGAGAGCATAATCTGTGTGACGGAGTAGAGGTGAAGAAAGAGAAAAAGAGGTGGCAGAACGAATGAAAGGCAAGGGAGAATGTATAATTGAGCAACCTTGGCGATCTCACATCCTCATAACACGATTAGGACTAACCTGGCATCTAAATATGGAAGAGGGATATGTTCCTGTAGGTTACCATTGCCACAGGCCTTCGTATTTAGTATGATAATATTTCATAATATTTGTTGATTGCTTAGTCCCTGTAGGTGGAGGCAAGCAGGAGGTTTTCTGCAGCTGCTCAGGCCTTCATGACATCTAACAGAGGCCACATCTAAATGGAAAAAAACAACACTTAGCAACTAAAGAAGACCTTTTAGGGCTCCAGAGTGTGACCATTTTGATCGCATATGCCGGTGTCTGTCTGTGTGTGTTTGTGTTTGTGTGTGAGAAACAGCGCCCTGTACTCCTGGAGCGACATCACAACCAGTAAAAAAAAAAAAAAAATGAACAGAACTGGTGATTGCTTTTATGTCAAGAAAAATGCTGCAGTGACCGTTTACACCTGTCCCTGGCCCTGAACGGCCCAGCCCAGACCCGACACTGTCCACCACCTGTCTCCCCAGTCCGCAGTAAGATGCCTAATCCTGAATCACAAGCTGGGAGGGCAAAAGGTTTAGGTACTGTATGTGTGTGTGTGTGTGTGAGAGAGACACTGTACATTAAATAACACGAGACTACTTTACCGCTAATTTCTTCTCTGCTCCGATCTATACACAAACAGCTGATCTGCTCTTAGCACATCTCTCTCTCTCTGTGACACTCGACCACTCACACGCTACGCACACATTACATCACGCTGCTCTTATACCAACGTATTATGTAAATATGTGGATACCTGACGGTACATAGGTAGACTGTACTGTGCTGTGAGAAATATAAGGATGTGAGAGATGTTTTCTTTGAAAAAATAAATAACGTATGTTCTGAGTTCATCCATCTCCCCGATCCTCAGATAATATCATACTTACGTGGGGAGAAAAATCAATATTAGCTGCAAAATATGTTGACTGTTGCCATACAATAAGAGGTGCTACAAGCTCCGAAATATGTTTCTGATTAACTCCATCTGTAAAAGAATGAATATTTAAAATGTATTTGGTATATTGTGATTGTGATTATTTTGTGATTATTTCTTGTGAAATGTAATTATTCATTAACCCTCCTATTGTCTTCCCGTCAACCGTGCAACTTTTGGTCTGGTTTGACGGTTTATAAAGCATAAACTATAAATTATCACCTAAATCTGTGTTACCCCTTTTTAGCAAACCTCGTTCCAACTCATTACCACAAGTTTTACACTTTCTGGGGGGAATTTATGGTTAACAACCTAATATTTTAGTTAAAAAAAAGCAAAATTTTGTATTATTTTGACTATAGTTAGTATCAGTGGAACATAATATTGATGGATTATCACAGATGGGTATATGTCAAAGTTAAGTCACAATATTATAAATATTATAATATAAAACATTTTCAATGGCAGCACATGATGACACTTTTTAGCTATCTTCATTCCAACTCATTATCACAAGTTTTACACTTTTTTCTGTAATTTATGCTAAATAAACTTAATTTACATGAAATTATTCCTCCTTTTTGAGTATGAACCCCCCCAGAAATTATGAATTACTTTCATCCATGTTATTTTGGGGCAATCAGATGAAAGAAACACATATTTGTGATATGATGAAGTTTGAAAATAGGTCAAAATTGACCCCAGGACAACAGGAAGGTTAATATGTAATTTTGCTTTGGCAATAATGTAACCTGAGCATTCATGCCAATAAAGCTTATTTGAATTTGAATTTGAATTTGACTGTTAAACACCCTATGTTTTCCCTGATAACGCTACATTTTGAACAACAAAGCCGTGTTGAAATCGTCAGGACGAGAGCTAGTTAACGGAAGGTACCATTCATTTACATTATGATGCGTTCGGGCTCTATTCAGTAAAGATGAGTATTGGGTTAAGGTATATTCTAATGTTATCATGTTGTTTTTGGTGAGAGACTTGAATATATCCAGGTGTTTGAAGGAGATGTTTTCAGAGCAATAGAAAAATAGATAAGAGAGAGGGAATTATGACCTGTTTAACTTCCTAACAAAAAACAGTATGCAAACGGTAATAAAGGAGTGAATGTTTAAGTACATGGGGCTTATTGTTTTGCTTTTATTTTTTTAACGTGGTATTGAATTGGTAGAGAATAAACTACTACAACTACTAAATTACTAAAAGCTTTACTTTGTGGTAAAGTTTTGGTATGCTAATGTTGAGCCGCGCTATAACATGGGCTTCAGAATAAAGCAGTGCTTTCGGTGTTTATTTTCTTAGCAACCCTGTCCTTGAACGGTGTGAATGAGACAGCAGAGCAGGAGAGACAGGTGACCAGAGAGGGGAGAGGACAGGAGATGAGGAGAAAGTCAGCTGCAGCTGGAGTCAATGCCTGTCTGAGGCTCTTTCAGTGTCACCAGCCAGCGCTGCTGATCTCCATTTCAGCGGCAGTTTATGAAATGGACTGTTTTTTCCTTGGTTTTAACATTGTAAATCTTTACATCCAGGAACAATACAATAGTGTCCCCTCTTTTGTTTTTTTCTGTCCTGTGTCTCCTCAGTTTCTGTCTTTCACGGTCTCTACCGTTGTATCTGGCCGAGCCAACCAACCTTGTGACGTCACAGGCTTAGGGTACAGCGACATGGCGGTGCTCTTGCCACGAAAGCTGCAGGAAAGATGAAACGGATCTTCTTTTTTTCTTTTAAATGCTAACATTTACCATGGGCGGCTGTGGCTCAGAGGGTAGAGCAGGTTGTCCACCAATCGGAAGGTCGGTGGTTTGATCCCCGGCTGCTTTGGGTCACATGTCAGTGTGTCCTTAAGCAAGACACTTAACCCCAAATTGCTCCCGAAGGCATAGCCATCGGTGTGTGAATGAGTATTTAGATTAGATCCTGATGGGCAAAGTTGGCACCTTAGCAGCCTCTGCCATCAGTGTGTGTGAATGGGTGAATGCTGACATGTAGTGTAAAGCACTTTGAGTGGTCGGAAGACTAGAAAAGCGCTATATAAGTCCATTTACCATTTGTCATGTTTTGAGTGGAAATCCATTGTGTAAACCAGCTTAACTTGTCTGAAAGTTTAATTTCCTCTTTAAAATGTAAAAAGAAAAATGTTGCGTGCATCTAAATTATGTGCTGGTGCACCTAAATTAAAGGTAAGGCGCACCAGTGCAACCATTGTAAAAAAGTCAGTCTGGAGCCCTGCATTTATGCACGACAAACAACGTAAGAGAAAAATGTCCCGTGCAGTAAATTGTTGTCGGCGTACGGATGTGAACGATCAGTTTCACCTCAGACTGTACCCATCAACACGACCATCAGCAGAGATGATGGGTCAGTTGAGCCTGTGTGACTGTAATAAACAGAGTCAGCGTGAAGTAGAGATGATGCCCGACAGATATTAACAGCAAATAGGCTCCAGATTCATCTCTCTGTCCTACAAACACACTCCCACACACACACACACACACACACACACACACACAGACGCTCACTGCACCTATGGCGCAAGGCCAAACTCAGCAGCGATGGGGTAGAGTGACAGAAGCAGCAGTTGGCAGAATATCAGTAAATGGCAGCACGTGTATGGGGGAACATTAGTGCGTGTGTGTGTGTGTATGTGCATGGTCACATACTACATGTGTATGTGTGTGTGTTTTGACAGAGACAGCTGGGCTTTAAACAGGAGCAGGCTGTCGGATAAATCAATGAGGCAGTGGGGCGGCCACCACCTCCCCTGTGACTCAGCAGAAAGGACCCCTATTCATGTGCTCAGGACACATCTCAGTGTGTGTTGGTGTTGGTGAATATCTGCCTGCTGAGTATTTGCCAGCAGGTGTTTATGGATCCTGCTGCGGACCCCAGCATAGTCCACTTTGTAGCGATCATAACACACTCTTATTCATCAAACTTTTTCCTTGTCTGATCAACAACGCTGTTGTTTTGGTCTTCACCCACTCTTCCTGTTAATGTCTTCCCTTTTTTGTTCTTCTCTTTGTTGTTATGACCATTGTTAGGAGAAGCGTTCAGGAGCCAGAACCAAAAATAAATTCCAAAACAAGAAAGGGTCTTGAGTAAGGATGCACCGATTCATCGGCCAAACATCGGTATCGGACGATATTCGGCAAATAAGATGACATCCGCTGATGGCATTGGCCGATGTTTATCTGTTGTGTTGCATCAATTTTGCGCCAGCTGAATGTTGTGTTGTGTATTTGCAGTCGGTCTCGGACAACAGTAACCAGCTGCTGATTCAGAGAAGAAGCCACTGGCTGGAAAGGACTCTGGCATGACGGTGTGTGCCGTGTGGTTTGGTTATAAATAAAAGTGAAAGAAAAAGTCGGCCGTGTGGGAGAATCACACTGTTTCCGACAAAGATCAGCAACAGGAAAGTTGTTGTGTTCGACAAAGTAATAGCAGTAAAACTATTGCTTACAAGATTTCCTTAAAACAAAACACTGCTGTCTGGATTGGAATGAACCTGGTGTGGGTAATGTGTCACTAGAAGCCTGTCAGTCCAACAAGGGGTGCCGCAACCAGTGCATCAGTCCGCCCCCCCATACCGGGATCCAGTCCTGGGTGAGCAGAGTGCAGCAGCATGTAGGGCTGCAGCATCGTAGTTCCGCGGCACCGCCCAGGCCCGAGGCTGCACCAGCAAAGCGTGGCTCTTCATCTGCTCCCCAGCGGGTGTTGTGCTGCTACTAATCCACTAGTCAACTAATGAAGAACTAATCGCGGATGACGCCGTTCTCTCGGACGGATAAAAAAGCAAAAATGCTAAAATATACTTTGGCGACTCGTCCAGGTAAAGGCTATAGGTGATAAACACTGCTTATGTTTCTAATCGCTTTTACATTTACATTTAATTCATGTTTCACAAAACAAATATCTTTGTTGGGCTATGTAAGTATTGAAACATTAACCACATCCCCACTCTCTGTTTGTGAAAGAACTTGAAAAAACAGGAAGTAAAACTGACTAGAGGGGGACTCTGTGTTACCCTGTCATGCAATTGTTGTTACCATGGTTACAGTAATTATTTAGCCTACAGTCACGTAAATAACAAACCCCAACACTGAACAGGAAGTAGCCTAACACAGACAGTAGGTCCATCACTTTTATTTATTTTTACACTATATTTTCACTAGAAAAGAGCTTGAAGCACCATGTCAAGTTGGTCGAACCCAAACATCCTTTAAATGTTTGTCCGAGCCCATCAGGCTCAGGTCGGGTATCCACAATCTACAGCCTATCTCCATTCCTGGGGGGCTTGGTGTGTGTCCTCAGCTGAGAGGGGTCGAACGAATGCAAAAGCCTCGACGCAAATACACAGAATAAACAGAGTTGCCAAGTCTGCTTATTATAAGCAACTTTGGACTTGTTTTCCTGAAAAGTCGCTTATAAATATTGGTAGTTGCATGTTGTGGATTTTTGGGCTTGTTTCTTAAGTGTAGCTGCTTATTTGGGCTTGCTCCTGTCTATACTGGTGCAATTTTTGCAGGATTCGCACACAACTCTGATCCCTCCATTCCTCCCATTCCCCCATACGCACACACACAGATGACTGACAGTCGCTCACCGGCACCGCCGCCACTCAGTGTTGTTGTTGTTGTTGTTATGAGACAAAAAATCTTCACGGGGGTGATGGAGTTTAGATAACAATGCCAGGTACTAAGTGGACACAGTATGGCAAAAAGTACAGCAAAGACTGGGAAAAAGAGAGTGGACTTAAAGATTGGATTCACCCTCGAGTGGGGGACGATTCAAAGGCAGTGTAAGTGTGATATAAGAGCACTTCATGCCGATTTGGTTAGACATGAGAGAGAATGTTCACGAAAAAAATTAAAGTTACAGGCTAAAAATGGATGCAAAATGACATGAAACGTTCAACTTCTTTACCTTTATAATAAGAAAAATATAAAGTTACAAGCTAAAAATGCATTGCAAAAATGAATTTAAATGCATGAAATCCAAAATAAATTCATATATATATAAATAAAGTGATTAAGTGTTCACCTCTCTCTCTCATATTGTGATAGGCTGGTAAGGTCACTTGTTTTAGGATAATTTTGGCGAGGAGAGAGTTGTTTCTTTTGGGCTTGTTTCTAAAGACCTGGTTTGCGAGATCTGGCAACAATGAGAACACATGATACTAACAATACAAGAACCTGCTGGAAACATTGACCTACAGCGGTTTCCGTTCATGGAAATCTAATTAATTTTTCAGGGGCTTGGTAGATGAAGTGTGTGCGTGGACTGGAGGGAATAAAAGACAGGACTGATCTATTCATTCCATTTGTTGAGATTGATATCCACGTTGAATCACTGCAAATTAAACCTCACTTTAAAGATTTGTTCCACTGTTGCAAACCTGGGACTTATATACGTACAGTCAAGGTTATAGTATGTAAATCACATCTCTTCAACATTAAAGGAGGACTTTGTACTACAGAGTGTTCCCAGCTTCAGTGCAGTCTCAAAGTCTTGCAGTATAAACCCATCGACATCACACTACCTCTATGGAAATTTAAGCAACCTGCCATATCCTTGGCCAATCCAGTGCAACCTGTTACAAAAGCAGGGGTTTTTAGTCAGCCACCTGTTGCTATGGTTACAAACTATCAGATAGGTAGTATACCGAGAAATAAATTTCCTCTCGGCCAGCATGCATTCTCTTTTTTTTTGATGCCAGGGACACATCTCTGCTTGAGGAGATGATAAAAAAGAGATCCAAGGTGTGGGAGGTTGTGAGGAAAAGTGATGCAGGGTGCCACTGAGGGGCAGGTTACCCAACCTGAACAGGTACAATATGGTTCTTACTACATTAAAGAGACGCTCGTGTTGAAAGGCTCATGTTCTCCCTCTGCAACTTGCTTTGTTGTTCTATCATGCCCATTCACTCAAAAAACCCTCTCTTCATCCCCAGCCTCTCACTCCTTCTGTCCTTCAGCTTGTGACAGAGGAGATGCTTATGATGTGCCATCGCTGAGGTTATTGATGTCACCTGCACTCCATCCTCTCCTCATCTTGACTGAATCTCTCTCTTGTTGTCTCCACCCTCCCCGCGCCTCGCTTTCTCTCTTACGGTTGGGCCAACATTCTCCCTCTCCACAGCAGTGTGATGTTCATGCTTATCTTTAAGTGTGTCTCTCCCTCCGTTTTTTGACACCTGCATGCTGTCAAGGACGGGCAAAAATGACACAAGAAGCGGCAGCCAGCGCTGAGGAACAAAACACGCTTTGATGGCGTGTCATGCAGACCTGAAAACGTCTGGCGGACCTTGCACATCAAAGAGACAGTAGAGATACTTCAGATGGTCCAAGTCAGGTGCCTGGAAACATCGGAAAATATAGGTTGTTTCCTTTGCCAACTTTACTCTCTGCCAGGGAACAGAGTTTACTGTGTTGCCTGGTGCTATGGGCAAGTCTTTAATATAAATGAATCATGAATGCAGGTTCTCGCTCATTCATGACTCTCTCTTAGCCATGTCTCTTGGTCCGCATTCATACTTTCTCCAGCTTCACACCCACGGTCCTTTTGACCTTACCTTGTCTTATCTATATAGCTCTTTATTAGGGCTGGGACGATACACCTATTTCCCAATTCGATACTATCACGATACTTGGGTGCCGATTCGATATGTATTGGGATTTTTGAGTAATGCGATTCGATATTACGGTTTATTGCCCCTTTTTGTTAACTTTATAACCCTAGACCATGGGGAAAAGTTGAATCATGCACTTTTAGGGACTTTTACTTTGGAAAATATCTAAATTAATAGAGTAAATATGTTTGATTTTCAGCATGTATGTAGTCAGAGATGAAGTCAAATATATCAGTCAGTGTCAGGAATTTTTTATTTTTCTTGCAGCAACCAAAAATCAAAGAATAAAGATGTTTCCCTCCCAATTTAGTGGTATTTTCTTTTTAATTTATAAGGGACATGTAATGTTTTATACTTCTGGTGAATATAATCCAATTTATCTTATTTCCATATATGTATTTTGTATATAGCCTTTGTAAACACCTGAACACCTGAAAACCGGACGTCATCACACGTGTATACTTCTGCTAACTTCGCCAAGTTCATCACTAGCTCTTCCATCAGCTCCGTTCTCTTTATGCATCCATGGTCAGCTCCATTGGCGTGTTTGAATGCATTTAATCAGAATCAGAATCAGAATCAGAATCGTGTTTATTGCCAGGTGTAAGAGGTATACACTAGGAATTTGCTTTGGTTTTGTTGGTGCGAGCAAGCAGTATAATAACAAAAGAATAGATAGAAACGTTACAATAAAATAAGAATAAAAAAATTGAAATTGAAATTCTACCAATATACAATATACAAAATAAGCTATAAACAAAAATAAAAATAAACAAAAATATATGTCAAAAATGAAATAAATGTCAGTATATAGGTGCTCTACATTTGTAGCGGTGGCAGGTTGGACCACGGAGATGCGAGTGACGGCGGGCTTGACCGCACGTTACTGCAATACGACAGCGTTTCCTGTCCATGACAGAGTTAGCATGCAGCGTTAGTCGTGATGTCCAGCTCTGCTTTTCCTGGCGATGTGTGAAACCCAAAGTGTTTCCATACTCTACTGAATGTGTAGTGTTTACCACTTTGGGTTTAAATTGTGAGTGTGCAGGTCTGATGAAGTTATGTAGGTATGTAAGTAAGTATTAAGCTCGAGCCAGGAGGCAATTAGCGTAAAGACTGCAAGCAGAAACAGTCAGCCTGGCTCTCTCCAAAGTTCAAAAATATGGCTACCAATGCATCTAATACTCATGTGGAGTTACATGCTCTAACTATTTCTTGGCAAAACATAGCTGGCAACAGTGACTTGCTGGAGGTCTTATCGTCACCATGAAGTTGCCAGGAAAACAATAGAGAAGCTGCCCAGAAGTGCCGGACAGATGGATAAAGTGTTGTTCCTCAAGAAATACTTAACATTATCTAACTTCCTCTAAAACCACAAATTGTCATTTTTTTTACTTTTTTCAGTCAACGTGTTAAAGCTTCTAAAAGATGGGGCGTTTTTTTCGTGCGATTTATTCACCTTTCAATATATTTTTTCGTTTTTGTCATGTGTTCTTTCACACGGTGTTGCTGTTTCGCTTTCAGGTGCAAAGGAGTCAGTGTTAAGTTGCTGCTGATGAAAACCAACATTTCCTGATTTTGTTGCTTCATGATAAACGCTTTTAAACAAGAAAATAATAGGAAAACAGCTGCTCCTTTGACCACTTGTCACATCAAGTGGGTAGCCCTGTTGTAATGGAGACAAACTGATGTACCAAGTCATGTATGGAAAAACCCTGCAAGACACGGGAACGTGGATTGTGTCTTGCGGAGTTGTGGCATTTATTACACACACTGCACTGCCACGCTCACAGCTAGTTATGGCTGACTACATCTCACCGTCACTCCGTCACACACACACGCTCCCTCGCTCGCTTCGTCTATCACCCTCTTTCTCTCGACCATACACCGACACTCAGCCTACGCACTTGAAGGAGTTTGCTACTTGT
Source organism: Sebastiscus tertius (assembly GCA_916701665.1). Taxonomy (NCBI): domain Eukaryota; kingdom Metazoa; phylum Chordata; class Actinopteri; order Perciformes; family Sebastidae; genus Sebastiscus; species Sebastiscus tertius. The sequence continues at coordinate 6,087 of CAKAOH010021225.1, read as the reverse complement.
ATAACACATTTTGTTTAAAAAAACATCATGAAAATACATAATTCCCAGAAGCTATGGCTCAGCGGGGAGTTAATTCAGGCCCGACTGGCTGTCCGGCTTGCAATACACTGGACAAGATACAACCTTGCAATCCATACACTGTAGTGTACAACAACAACACACAATTAAAGCCTTAGATATACACTGCGTAACTTTTTACCAGAGACAAATTCACTCAGAGCATTTCACAGAGGAGCTAAAATAGCTTACAGTGGTTTAGGCTATACAGAAGTTAACCTGAGACAGACTGCCAGATGCTGCACTGGGTCAATAGGATCACGGTTTTGGCCTCTGACTGCGCAAATCTATTCAAACCTCTTATTGAAAAAGTGTTGCAACTGTCGCAAATTTGATGTTTTGATAAAATAAAATATTGAAAATATTCGCAGGCAAATATTTCACATTTCTGTGCTGTGTAATTGTCATGCCCCCAGTGTGTAAAGGTCTTTAATGTGTGAATTTTAGAGGTACTAATAAGTGGATTTTTATTAACTGTAGAGTTAGTCAGGCTAGCTGTATCCCCTTGCTTCATGTCTTTATGCTAAGCTAAGCTAATCGCCTCCTGGCTGTAGCTCCATACCTAATTAATGAAGGAAGCAATTTGTGGGTTGATACCATTTGTTATACCAGATGTGGTGCTAAATTAAACCATTTTTTACGACTTAATTGATAAAAATGATTAAAAAAAAAATCCCTCCAAAATACCACATTAAGTCACCAAGACCTTAAAGAACACCATAGAAAAAGCCATGCTGTGATTTGGTATCAAAAACCTTTAACATTTGGAGATTTCTGCAAGAATTGCACTTTTCGGTGATTGGATGGCGAGCACTTCTGTTCTGGAAAATGCTCAGAAACCCCCTTATTCTCAATATACCTAGGAAAGCCATCCATCCTCTGAATGCCCTGTGTCTGTAGTTTGTGCTTGTAAAGTTTCATGAGGCTGTGATTATCCTAGAGGTCACCACAGGTCATTTTATACAGTGAGGTCAAGTTTCACAAAATGGTCTCACTACAATGAAATGTCTACTATGGGGACTAACAGCATCACACATGAATACAATTGGACTCATCGATCCACAAGAGTCTCAGCTTTCCAGTGATACCCAATTTCTATAGTTCTATGACTGTTTAGGGACCCCAGTATGCAGAAATATTACACATCATTTTTAGAATAGGTGAAAGTAACACATTTATACCACATTAAAAAGACTGCATGTTTTTAGCCCCAAACTGCATGTGATTATCAGAAAGTGGGCATGTCTGTAAAGGGGAGACTCGTGGGTACCCATAGAACCCATTTTCATTCACATATCTTGAAGTCAGAGGTCAAGGGAACCCTTTGAAAATGGCTGTGCCAGTTTATCTCGCCAAAATTTAGCCTAACTTTTAAGCGTTATTTATTTGGATTCTAGCTTTAAACAGGTCTTTTAGGGTTAACAAACAGACATGAGAGTGGTATTAATCTTTTAGAAATATAACGGTTAGAAATATAGTTGGAGAGTGCAGCAATAACATCAGTTACACAATCGATTACAAGAATTTCAAATCCAATGTTTGTCGTTGAAAAATTCATTATTTTTCAACGGAGGTCTACATACTATATTTTCACTCCGACAATGATGTACATGTTTGTTTGAGGAAACCCCCCTTAAAAAAAATCAAGCCCAGAATTAGCTTTTTTTTTTCAATGGATCATCCCAATTATGAAGCAGTCTATTGGGAATACTCCAGATGGCCAGTCCACCATTGGCTAATAATAGTTGTCTTTGTGTAATCCCTGTTTCGAAATGCTTATCTATTTGAAATGGGTGACATCTGTTAAAAAAACAGTGGAGGACTTCAATAATTCACACTGCTGTTACTGCTAGTGAGCACATGTTTGGGGGAGAAAAAAAAAAAAACCTTTCTGAAAGTTGTAAGCTTAAAATTTATAATGGAGTGTTTGAATCTAACTTTCTTTAATGCAATCCCTTGCAATACTTCAAGGAGTTTTGTTGAATGTGTCATGGCATCATTGAGTGATGGTGCATCTTTGAACAGGTGGATCAGTTTGACTGCGAGCGCCTCAGGCCATTTTTTACTCCCAGTCTGTCCTTGAAGTGATATTATAACTATACTAGATAAATTGAATTAAATTGAGCAAAACATGTTGTTTCTATACTACACAAATACAGGCGTGCACTTCAAGAAGGTAGCTGTGTGTGTGTGTGTGTGTGTGTGTGTATGTGTGATGTAGCAGGCGCACACACACACTGAGTCAAAAGAATTGTTGTCATCAAAATGATACATACACACAAAAACACTGCGCATCTCAGGAGAAATGTTTATTTTCAGAAACTGTCTCTTTCGCTTCCTCTCGCTCTCCTTCAAAGATCCTTGCCTCACCCAAGCTGAGTGAGTCGGCGCCATGCCACCATGGAGAGTTTGAAAGTTAAAAGACGGTGTTTATTGTTTCTAAAGGAATATGAGAATACACAGACATTTCCTGCCACTGCCGTCTTTTTGAAGTGCAATCTCTGTTTATCTTTCTGCAGGGTTTTAGTTTACATCGGAGAATACTCAAATAGAATGCTCACACGCTTTTGTGTGAAATAAACATCAAATGCGATATGCTGCGCTCTCATCTTAATTGCACTGTGCAAGACCCCTTATCTTTTTCAAAGAGGCTATTAGTGGAAATAAATTGGACATGATACATAATAACAACAATAAACCGGATTTGCACAGGTGCACCAATAACACCAATTGTTTTACTGATCAAAACAATATTGCAATAATCCGTTATGAAAACAGATTATTAAACAACCTCACAGCGTTCCCACTGGGAGGCTGGGACTGTCACACATGGTGGGCATCATGCTGTAGTTTTTATTCCAAAATGAGATATCCACCATCTGAAAAATAGTGGCACAGGCTCTTACAGAATGCTGCAAAAACTAAATAATATATGGTCTTTTTTTTAAATAATGTCTAATGATATTAGTTATAAGCTCTTACTTGATAAAATAGTAACATTACCAACTGGGTACTTGTATTTTTAAAGATCCCTGTATGTCACTCCATTAAGTTAATTGTGAGAGAACATTTTTGCATTTTTGTATTACAGTTTTGGCTGAAGTGCCTCTACTCTGGAAATTAAAATAAAATCCCTCTAGGATGTGAAAAAAAGTATCAACATGGGAACAGTGTACCATTACAATGACAACACAGCACAAGCCTTTTCTCTCTTTTCTGTGGACGTGAAATGAAGCCATCAACACAGTAGAAAATCTGGTAAATCAGTGTTAAAGGACCAATATGTGATATATTTACAGTAATAAAACATAAAATGACCATTACATGTCATCAGAGATTAAGGAAATATGCTAAAATTGAAATACTGGCTTTTCCGACGACAACGCCACAGCCAGTATGTTCTCCTTTGAAATTTCCATTCCAGTCCGGAACGTCTGTTTTTGTTTCGGCCGGTGTGATCCCACCCACTGACCATTTCGACCCCACCGCTGCCACATATGAAACAAATTGGCACGCAAACACAGCATTCTGAAGCCATGGAAGCAAGCAAACAAACAGAATCACTGGATTAACGTTAGATTCTACCCAACCTGAAAAGCCTCGGCACATCTCTCTGTGGTCCGTGTGCAGCTGGGTTATCAAGGCAGCGAGTATTTGAGACACACAGATGGTGAAGTGATTCTGACTACTGATGCTGATGCAGAGGTTAACGCGGTCATGTCTTAAAGGTAACCCTCAAATTGCGAAAACGTGTGCTTTCGGTCACACTGGAGGAGCGGACGGGCCACGGCTCCAATGTTGAATTTTGAATTTAGACTGCTGTTAGCCATTTGATGTGCTAGCTGTCAGTGCTACATATTGCTCCATTAATGACTGATTATCTGGTTAAAGCAATGTGCTTTCCTACACTGTGACAAAAGTGTGTGGATGAATATTATCATTCAGCTCCCATCTCACATCAATCATAACACCGATAAAACATATGCTTACAAACACTTGTACTCTGAGATGCTAAACTATTTGAATTCTAAAACCTTTCACCCTAAATACTTCTGACCAGTTTCACAGTGATAAATAGAAAAAACATTTCAATTGAATCATGTTAAGATAAGATGAGATAACCCTACATTAGTCCCACAGCGGGGAAATTTGCAATGTTATTGAATGTTAATACCACTTATATACCTTTAAACAAAGGCTGATTTTTATTCAAATTGCATTTGGACTTAATTGGACAGCATTTATAGCCTACATTTCAAGTTGTCAAGACTTTCAGTTAGTAGTGCTTCAAATTAAAAAAAAATGAAGAAATAGCTGTGAGTCACAATCCCATCAGTTTCTTTTGGCCCAAAGCTAACAGTGGTGGGAGTAATTGACAAAATATGCTTGTTTTATTGGTGCAAATGGTCCCCATCTGTAGACTTTTTGTTGATGTTACATCACATTTTTATCATTTAGAGCTAATTATTTTGCGGACCCCCTGACAGAGAGCCACGAACCCCTGGGTGTCCCCGGACCCCACTTTTAGAATTACTGTACTAGTGGTTAACATAAAAGATTTGCAGGCTAATTGAAAGGGTAACGACTGCTCTTCGCTGCTCCTCTCTCCACAGTCTGCAGAGTCGGGGACATTTAAGCGTTGGAGACATTGGTTTTATAGTAGGAGGTAGGGAGGGGGGGGTTGGTTGGTTGGCCAAATAAAATCTCCAACCACCAACTGTACAAAAAAAACGGTAGCCGGAGCATCACCAAGGAAATTACACACAGACGTCTGAGATGGCTAGGCCATGTGCTGAGAATGGAGCAGGACCGGATCCCGAGAGTCGCCTTAAGATGGACACCTCCAGGCAAAAGAAAACCCGGAAGGCCCAAATCCACCTGGCGCAGAACTGTGATACAGGAGCTGGACAAGATAAACCTGTCATGGTGAGAGGCCCAACATGCTGCCAAGGACCGATTGCAATGGAGAGAGCTCATCGAAGCCTTATGTCAAATATGGGATGAAGAAGAGTGAGCGTGAGGGAGGGGGGGTTGGTTGGTGACAAAAGCTGCCCCCATACACGTCACCTGCTTCCAGATCAGCTTTTAGCAAAATTCAATTGCAATAGCCAGGTTTCAGTAGAGGGTAGTCATATGCATATTTACAACACAATATGTAGAATTCAAATACTGAACACTCAAGTTTTGAACCTGAATCCATCAACAACACTACTAAATACATATATGCACTGGTGTTCAGCTGAAAAAAGTGGTTACTATGCACACCTGTATACAATAACTTGTCAAACAAAGGTGTACATAAAAACATTAATTATGGCTGCACTTCATTGTTATGGCCCCGGTATAGTACATGTTGCTCATTGTTACGGCTTAAATTAATCATTACTTTGTGAATTACACCTGTGCTTTTTTCTGTCAAATTGAAGTGACTACCTTGAAAAATGAATAATAAACGGGTTTCCCCATTTACAAACAACTGAGAATGTGCCTGCAGCAGAGAGGCTAGAAAACACATTGCTACGCTGTCATGATAGGATATTTCCACCATTGAGAAATAAACCAACTCACAAAACGACTTTTTAGAGGTAAAATTGTACACATTGTACATAGAATTGAGAAACTGCAGCTAGTAGCAGTGATATCACAAATTCAGACTGAACAGGTAAACTATAGCTCTCATGGGTTATTAGAGCAAGTTCTGAGAATTGTCCAACTGAAGACCATGAAGTGCGTCACCTCCTTTTCTGCCCCTGAAGTATAAAAGTGCTGTGTAAAAATATGCTATGAGTGAAATAAAACTCAAAGAAAACCTCACAAGGAGTGAATTGTTACAGATACGACTTTATCTTTAGTTTTTTATGAACACGTTTGTAACAAAATTTTAACATTAGCAAGGTGTGGGAAAAAACAGAGTAGGCTCCAGCTTAATGCTAAAATGAAACATTAGTCACCTTGTTGTGTATGGTGACTTTGTCTTTGTAAATGAAGTAACACTAATGTTTCTTTCTTTTTATCCTGAGAGTAAAGGGG
>CAKAOH010021224.1:0-20670 GCA_916701665.1 Sebastiscus tertius | reverse complement strand
AATGCAGGTGGTCATGTAGGATGTAATGCAGGAGGTCATGTAGGATGTAATGCAGGAGGTCATGTAGGATATAATGCAGGAGGTCATGTAGGATGTCATGTAGGGGATCATGTAGGATGTAATGCAGGTGGTCATGTAGGATGTAATGCAGGTGGTCATGAAGGATGTAATGCAGGAGGTCATGTAGGATGTAATGCAGGAGGTCATGTAGGATGTAATGCAGGGGGTCATGTAGGATGTCATTTAGGATGTCATGCAGGGGGTTGTATAGGATGTAATGCAGGGGGTCATGCAGGGGATCGTGTAGGATGTCATGAATGGGGTCATGTAGGATGTAATACAGGGGGTCATGTAGGATGTCATTTAGGATGTCATGCAGGGGGTCGTGTAGGAATTAGTCTCTTCTCCATAGTCTACTTTATATTAGGAAGTGCATTTTTAGCTTGCAAAACAAGAGTCATTTCTTCATTTCAACCTGGGGGATTTACAGATATCCAGCTGCTCATGCATGCTAATAATGTAAAGAGGAAGGAGGCCAGGCCAGCCCGATCAGCTGTCTTATATTCAAATTTTCTTTCAGGACTACATCTTTCTCTAGTGTAAGCAGAACTGATTTGAATGACTGATAATGCATGTAGCATCTACATGTTTTAACACACAGAGAGGTGAGCGGAGCAGCTATGAGTTTAACAGCGAGTGGGTTTGTTGTCTTCCTTCTGTCCGTATCAGGTACAGTACATCTACATTTATATCGTCAGGTATTTAGGACACTTTGTTTAGTTGAAGGGCTTTTATGGGAAGGTAGGTTGAAGCTAAACGTATTGAATAATAGTAATTAGTCACCGGATCACCAATAGATTTGATTATGTTGTGATACAAAAGGTGATATTTACCTTTAAAACCCTGCGACACCAGACATTTGCTTGCTATAAAACTATTAATTTAAAATGGATCATTGAGTGATTCGTGTTATTTTTCAAACCAAACCAGAAACTTTAGATCAGCCAGTGGATCAAACTGAGAGTTTCCAATCTGCTCATTCGGTTGAGCAGACTGAACAAATACATCTCCATCAGAAGAAAGAAACAGAGAATCAAGTGTTTCTGTAATTTAGAGCTAAGTGGTGTGTGTAGACTGGCTGTCATGCTACTACGGTGAGAGAGCACCAAGTGTTGATGGCTTAAAATGCTCCTTTTATCGGGACAGTTCAATGACCCCAGTGTGCCATTTCTGTAACACTAATAAAACTTACCGACACACATTATTACACATTGCAAATTTCCCCCACTGTGGGACTAATAAAGGAATATCTCATGTCATACTGGTAGCAAAGACGAGTTTCACATCCGTGTTCTGCATCTCTCTGTACTTTCACACTCCTGACCTGACCACAAACAGGAAACAGATAATTGTTTCCATATACCACACCTTTCTAATAATTAATATTCTGTTTCTTGAAATAAAAAATGCATTCAAGTTTTGGCATTCCCCCCCCAACACTGTGACGCTCTGCTTTAGTGCACGTAGACATTAGCTGTAGGAATGTAGTGTGCATGATGCATTAAAGGGACTGTTTGTGAGAATCAGAAATGTCTTGTTAGCAGCTTCACCTGTGTCCGTTAAGTCAACGAAAGTCAGCGTCCTGTTGCTGGCCTTGTGCTCGCTCTACATAGACATGAAGGAGCATCACTCAACACAGTGAGGAGACACACGTCAGCTAAAAGCACAACATCACTCTAGAGTTCAGCTGCTTGGCAGTAATGTTAGCTGACCAGACCAAGGTCTCTCCATCAATCAATGCTGATCCTAGTGTTAGCTTTTCCTGCCTCAGCCTCCCGATCGCGGCGGAGGGAACGGGGGAGACGCCGGAGTTTTGGTCGGAGACGATAACGTTTCTCTCTGCGGCGCCCCGTCACTTCACAAGACACGGGAAACCTCTGTTGGTCTGGAGGAGCTGCAGCAGTTATTTCTGACCAAACGTCCACTGAACATTCACTAGATATTCTCAGAGCTAAACTAACTCTTCTGCAAAGAACGAGAACGAGCGCGGTGTGTGAGTGAAGGCAGGCAGGCAGAGGAGCAGAGGAGCAGACACCTGGAGACCAAAGCTACGGTCTCCCCGCATCCTCCGACCGCGACCAACACTGTTTAACAGACGGGCTTCACTAGAGACAACCAAGAGGTTTTGGTGCTTCACTGTAGTTTGTGTTGGAGTCTGAGTCTGAACAGCGGAGACACCGACCCACAATGATTTATAAGAGTGCAAGAAGTAACAAACAGTCCCTTTAACTCTTTTCTTTCTTGATGTGTCATGTCTCTATAACGCTCACATCCAACTGCATCCCATGACAAATGGGGACAAGTCTGAGGCATTTTTCACATTTTCGTGCCGTTTATTCATCACGCCACCACCACCAGTGCGTGTAAAGGCCTTCTCACGTGTGCATTTCCTGCAGTGACGAGCCAAAACCTCTGCTGTGAAAAAGGTCTCAGTCAAAAGTCAAAATGATGTCAAGCCTTTAAAGGTGTATCACAAAGAACATTTTGTGGGATGGCAGCTAATAAGATTCTGGCGTTCTTGAAGCCGGTTACCTTTCCCTACACATTCAAGTCTGTTCTCTGATGTTGTTCTGAGTCTGATTGTGGTTCCTGATGTGCTCTGTGTTACAGTGATACAGGGTCAGGATGATGGCCGGGGAGTGACTTACACTTCTACTGAGATCTGTGCCTTAAAAGGATCAACAGTGACCATACGCTGCAGCTACACATACCCGTCCAGAGGAAATGACGCTGATACTAGAGTTGAGAGAACATTCTGGTTTATTAAAACGCAGGGTGAAGATCCTGTGGATCTGAGAACAGACCCAGAGTACGCAGGTCGAGTGCAGTACAGTTATCATAACAACATCTGCACACTGAGACTCACAGACCTGAGAGAGAGCGACTCGGCTGAGTACAAGTTCGGGTTCATAACGAGCCAACCGGATCGGAGCTTTACTGGTGAACCTGGAGTCAAACTGTCTGTCACAGGTAACGTTTTTGTTGGAAGCTACTGTATGTAAGTTAGCTTCAAATGCTCAACATTTAGGCAACACTGCTGTGAATCTTGTTGTGTATTATATCGTGTGTACGATGACAAATCCAGGTTTCCAGGTGCAGGTGAACAAAACAAGATCATGCGGCTCATCCTGTATATGGGCAAACCTGTTGTGTCACAGCAGTTGTCATCTATCGTATCGTCCCTCCTACATCTGGTACAAGAATGGACAGGAAATATGGAGAGAATGGGAATCTTGGAATTCCTACTTTTATCGTGAAGACAGCTTTTCCTGTGCCCTTAACGGACATTTCCTTTCCCCTTCTCCTCCAGTGTGTGAGTTTACTCCACAATGTAGTTCTCTACCACGTCTTCACGTGTCTTTTCTTCAACCAGCTGTGAATTACGGCAGTAAAAACTATAGTTTTCATAATAATAATAACCAGAAATATTTCATTTTTCAGGTGTTAATGGTCAATCCTGCAACAGAGTGACTTACACTGACAGAAGCATCTGTGCCTTCAAAGGCTCTTCAGTGGACATTTCTTGCACGTACAACGGCTATAGATATATCACATCTAAATTCTGGTTCAATCCTGAGCGTAGTCGTCAGTGGTGGTTAAGCTCACGACCTGAGGACCTTCGTAAAGACTCCCAGTATTCAGGTCGTGTTCAGGTCATTGAAACAAAGAGAGGACGCTCCACTCTGAGGATCACTGACCTGAGAGAGAAAGATTCAGCTCAGTATCGCTTCAAATTCAAGACATCAAGCTTTGAATGGAGGAGCAGTTTACCTGGAACAACTCTGACTGTCGCAGGTACTGATGAACACAAACTGAGCGTGTAGTTAATGAAGCAGAATTTAATGTAATACTGAAACTAGGGCTGTCAAAGATAACGCAATAACGACGTCTTAACACAAATTTGTTTTAATGGCACTAATTTCTTTAACACATTAACAAAATCAATCTTTTGGAGGTTGTAGTGGGCTCAGTTTTAACTGGAAAAACCTGATGGATCCATCGGTACCAACCATCTCATACTGAGGCTAAATAACGCTCCGAACTTTACGCTAGATTTTGGCGAGGAAAAACTGTCATGTCCATTTTCAAAGGGGTCCCTTGACCTCTGACCTCCAGATCAGTGTAAAGGGGAGACTGGGTACCCACGAGTCTCCCCTTTACAGACATGCACACTTTATGATCATCACATGCAGTTTGGGGCAAGTCATAGTCCAGTCAGCACACTGACACACTGACAGCTGTTGTTGCTGTTGGGCTGCAGTTTGCCATGTTATGATTGGAGCATATTGTTTTATGCTAAATGCAGTACCGGTGAGGGTTTCTGGATCAATATCTGTCATTGATCTGTGTTGTTAATTGATTTACAGTAATAAATATATACATACATTTACATAAAGCAGCATATTTGTCCACTCCCATGTTGATAAGAGGATTAAATACTTGACTAATCTCCCTCTAAGGTTAATTTTGAATAGTTAAAAAGTGTGATTAATTATTTTAATCGATTGACAGCCCTAGTTGAAATACATGTATTCAATGTGATTATGTGCATTCGTATTGAAAATGATAATTTTGATACATACATGGTACGTTAAAAGTGAAGTTTAACACAAGGGGAAGTATTGAATGAGAAGTAAACGCAATGAGCCAAATGTGATTAGTTAAGAGTGCTGTATTCAAAGACCATTCACGTGGTTAGATTAGAGATTAAAGTGTACATTGTGCATGGTGTCATGTTATATAACGTTCATGCTCCTTGTTGTCAGATCCAGATTTACAGGTGCAGGTGATCTGGTCGTCTACTGGTGCAAAGCTGGTTTGTCACAGCAGCTGTCTTCTTTCTGGTCGTTCTTCCTTCAGTTGGTACAAGAACGACAGGAAGATTCAGGAAGAAACATCTCCTTCGTATGGAGGACACGTCGATCCTGCCGGCAGTTATTCCTGTGCTTACGAGGGTTACCACTCTACAGCAGTGTGTGAGTTTACTGATGTCATCTGGTGGAAACCTCTTGTACGTGATGTGATATGTGTATATATATTTCCATCAGGACTTGGTGGAACCACAAACAGCTAAGTGGAGAGTGAATCTTGGACTTACATTCATCAGGTAGATACAAACACATCTCCTAATAGTGTGGTTTATATCTGCTGGGTGTTTAAAGAGCAAATTCACCATAATAACTTAATAAGATGATAACATCAGTCTTGTGTTTGCAGCTGCTGCCACCAAGTGGCAAAAAGACAAACATTTTGTGTGAAAATCAGACACATTACTTCAGAGTCTCACTAAATATAACATTACTTCAGTTATGCACTGCATCATCCATTACCAACACAACTTCTACATAGACTCACACATAAGCTCTCTAGGGTCGACGCACAAAAGGGTAAATCAGATGTATTGTAAATTATCAGATACTTTCATCTCAGCCTGTCAGCTTGCTCCTTTCAAAACTATTAAACAGCTGCAAACATAAGGCAGAACATTTAAGCAGCGATGAATGTTTATTGATTAATGTTGAAGTTTATTTGTGGATAGTCTAGTTACCATATTTACCATAAGTGTTATTATTTATAACTAGAATGGCAGTCGGAGAGCGCAGACCTCCGCCAAGGTGCGTGACTTTAAAAACAGATCACAGCTCCCAGCTGGCGGTACCGTGAGGTGGTCGGCTTGTTATTAATGCGGTGTGTTTCTGTGTAACGTGTCAGCGGATGCCTCTCTCATTCAGCAGCCTTGTTATGTCTGTATAACGTTACACTACGTTGTCTCTCATCCCGTCAGCTACCGCTTTGTTCTTTCTCACCGCGGACGGTCAGCAGCTCCCGCACACACATCCACACACGTATCTCTCTGCTCTCAGAAGAAGGCGGGGTCACGCGTCATCAGTCACACTGCGCATGTGTTATACCCTGAGGTCTTAAAGTTCTGGCTGATTGGAATCCTTAAAGAAATTCCTGAATCCGCATCATGATCCGGATCGCCACCAAAATCGAATGGATTGTTCATTGTGCCACACCCCACCCCTCCAAAACATTTCATTAAAATCCATTGCGGACTTTTGGAGTAATTCTGCTAACAGACAGACAAACCAACGCCGGTGAAAACATAACCTCCTTCAAGGCCGGAGGTGCAATTGCTTGATTTGTAATTTGTGATAAAAGGTGGTGGAATAAGTACTTGTTTAAGATCTTTTCTTTGTTAAAGTAGTAATACTACAGCGTAGGAATACTCTGTTACGAGTCCTGCATTCAAAATGTAACTTAAAGGACCAGTGTGTAACAATAAGAGGGATCTATTGGCAGAAATGCAATATAACATTAATAAGTATGTTTTCTTTAGTGTATAATCAACCTGATAATAAGAATCATTGTGTTTTCGTCAGCTTAGAATGAGACGTTTATATCGACATAAGGAGCGGGTCCTCTCCACAGAGTCGGCCGCCATGTTTCTACAGTAGCCCAGAATGGACAAACTAAATAACTAACTAAATCCACCGTAGTTCTCCGACACGTTTGGGAGAAGTTTCAGTTGGTTGAAATCTGCAACCTCAACGCTAGATGGCTCCAGATCCTAAACACTGCACCTTTAAGTAAAAGTACAAAAGTATGACCATTAATAAAAGTCCCTCTTATGCAGAATGGCCCATTTAAGAATAATAAGTATTATATTATTGATGCATTCATCTGTTCATCACTTTGGGATCAATAAAGTCTCATCTTAACCTATAACAATACATAGTATTTTATTAATTAATCGTATTTTGCATTATTAATCTGAATTCGCAAAGTAATTATTAATTAAAGTTATCAAATAGTTGTAGTGAAGTAGAAGTATAAAGTAGCAGAAAAATGGAAATACTACATGAAGTACAAGTACCTCAAACTTGTTCTTTAAGTACAATGTACTTAGTTACTTGGCACCACTGGATATAATAACGGCACGGTACACTGAAAGTTAAATTTAAAGGTATCCTGTGGAGTTGTTGACCGGTAGTAGCGCTACAGAACAATTGTTTCATGGACGCACTCGTAAACATGCACGCTGGCTTCTCGATTGTTTGCTTGTTGCTTTCACGATCGAAGCATGGCGGCGATGCTGCTCAAAGAAGCGTAAGAATGTGTCAACAAAATCAGTGAAGAAGAAGACTACAACATAGCAAACACTGATGTAAACAAATTGTTCTTGTTGTATTTTCAGAATATGAAAATGGGTGAGGATTAATGTGTGTTCATACTGTCTCCTCCAGTTGCTCCGAAGGTTTCCTTAGAGTTGATGAATCCCCCTGGTGACCTTATGGAGGGCAGTTCAGTGAAGCTGAGCTGTCGCATTGATGCTAACCCAACAGCTAAATACACCTGGTACAAGGAGAACCAACCACTGCTCAATAAAGAACCACAGCTGCTTGTTCTCAGCTCCATCCAGTCCTCTGACTCTGGAAAGTATTCCTGCACAGCTGAGAACGTGCTGGGGAGGACGTCTGAATACGTCTCTATTAATGTGAAATGTGAGTAAAAACAGCTTATTTATAATATTTTTAATCTGTAAAATGTGTTGCATCTATAAGGAGAGGTTTAGCAGGGTATTCAAACCATCATGTTCATCACTTCTCCAAAGTTTCAGTCGCTGTAATACACCTCGATTCATAACAATCAATGTTAATACATCTCCTCCAGATGCTCCAAAGCGTCCCTCAGTGTCAGTGAGTCCCTCTGGTGCGATAGTGGAGGGCAGTTCAGTGAATCTGACCTGTAGCAGTGATGCTAACCCAGCAGCTAACTACACCTGGTACAAGGAGAACCAAACACTGCTTCAGGAACCAGAAGGCATCTATCGTTTCACCTCCATCAGCTCTGAGGACAGCGGGATCTACTACTGCAAGTCTGACAATCAACATGGAGAGATCAACTCTACGTCTCTCGTCTTAGATGTCCAGTGTGAGTACAAAACATCAGCAAATCACTTAGACACTCAGTGTGACCGCCTCAATGCCCCCATATTAAAAAAAAAAACAAAAAAACGCAGCAAAAGTGCCCTCTTGGATGCCTCTATGGGAGATAAAATGTGATAAAGTTCCCTCTAGGGTGCCCTTAAATAGAGAAAAAAATGATAAACTGCCTTCTGGGGTGCCCTTCCAGTAAAGAAAACGTGATGAAGTGCCCTCTAGGGTGCCCTTAAATGGAGAAAACGTGATGAAGTGCCCTCTAGGGTGACCTTAAAATTGAGGAGATGCAATGCAGTGTGATGCTGTATAGGCTGCTCTACATGCTAGAAAACGTTCTGCGTGCTGGTGCCCTTTTAATTTTCTCCACCACTGACCGTATACAGTATATACATGTTGCCATTATATCTGCCCTTCCTGCCGCTCTCTGCACACCAATGTAAATGAGTTTATACATGTTGTCCTTCAGATGCTCCAAAGCGTCCCTCAGTGTCAGTGAGTCCCTCTGCTGAGATAGTGGAAGGCAGTTCAGTGAATCTGACCTGTAGCAGTGATGCTAACCCAGCAGCTAACTACACCTGGTACAAGGAGAATGAAGACTCACCAGCAGCATCAGGACAGATGTTCACCATCACTGACCTCAGAGCTGAACACAGTGGGAATTATTACTGTGAAGCCCAGAACAACAGAGGACGTCATCACTCCACCTTACATCTGACTGTTGCAGGTAAGTTGTGTACATTCACCTGTTTACTCCAGATTGTATGTGGATCCCACCACTGTTACAGCCAGGTGATGCCTTAACCAAAGTGTCTCCTATGATGCAACTCGAGATGGAACTGAGATTTTGGTGTGAAACGTCCCGTATTTACCTCTTCTGATTACCCAGGCAGGACATCAGCAGCTACAGGAACAATCACTGTTGTTCTCCTGGTTGTCGTACTCCTCGCTGTCTTCCTGTGGATCAGGTGAGCAGTTCGTTGTCACTTTGATTATGTTCAATAATGCATCTGAGACTTTAATCATTTGTTCCCCTAAATTTAGTAGTTAATTTATTCAATTGCTTGTCCTCATTTACAGAAGAAAGAAGTCCATCACTCAACAGTCTGATGGTGGAGAGAGACCCGACAACAGAGCACAGGTGAGAAAGGAAGAGTTCAACTACGTAAGTGGAGTAAGACTGATAAGCGCTAGTTTATTCTCCTCACACCCTCTCAGTGCTGGCTGTTATTTAACTAAGGATACAGTATTCTGCTACCCAAATGTAGTGGTGGTGAATTGAATTTCATATGCGGCACTTAAAGCTTGTAAGAATTGAGTGTTTTTTCAATAAATTAAATAAAAACTGTGTTCTGTGGATCATCCTGCCGACCCCTCTGAGACCCACAATAGAGCCGTTTTAGTCTTCTTTAGGGGGGTCCAGGAGGTCTTTAAGGGGAGATGGCAGGTCAACATTAGACAATATTAGATGACACACACTGGACAGGCAGGAGGAAGGGGAGGTGGACGGGCCCAACAAACACAAGGAGATCGCTGTTCACGTCTCGTGTACAATGTTTGTAGTTCTTTCCTAAACCTTAAAAAAAGTGGTTTTGATGTCAGAAAGAAAGTGATGTCAAGAGGCGTGACAACGTGGCGGTACGTAATGAGTTGGGATGTGTTGGAGTTCCTGCTGCTCACCAGCAAGGCACACTAAATCTGAGAAAGATTATCATCCTTTTTGAACATTAATGTGGCAAAAACGAAAGAGATGTGCATCTCCCCTGTTGTGACGGACAATCGGGCTGTTGAACTGGTGCAGCAGTACAAATATCTCGGTATACCGTGGTCGACAACAAACTGTGCTTTGAGCTCCGGGTTGATGCTGTGTGTAAAAAAAGCACATCAGCGTATGCACTTTTATCGTAAGCTTCGCCGTTTTAATGTCGACGCCACTTATATGAAAATATTTTATGGATCTGTTCTTACCTTTTCTTTTACTTGCTGGCACGGGTCACTTTCTGTTCGCCTGCAGGGTATCATGAAGGTGTGCACCGTTGAACGACCTCCGTGACCTCTAGGTCAAAGGTCCTTGAAGAAAGCCCGATCGATCTTGCCCGATCCGAGCCGTCCCTTGTGGTGTGAATTTATGTTGCTTCCATCAGGGCGCAGATACAATCTGCCACGATGCAGAACCAAACCGGTTCAAAAAGTCATTTATTCCTGCTGCTATCAGCCTTGTAAATGTAAATGACACTTTGACATTGTAATTGCGTGTTGGTATTTGTTGTTTATTTATGTGTTTTGTGTGATGTTTATTTATCACTGCTGGCTGTGAACTAAATAATAAAGATAACCTTGAACCCTAAAGGGTGCTTTGTGCGGCGGTGACACGCGCCGACGGCCGTGACAAAGCCTCGGTATTTAACGCCCTGGGAATGAGAACGGTCTGGGATCACAGTTGTTCAGCTCAGTAAAGTTGGATTAGTTCCACAACAAAGAGCATCGAGTATTGTGACCAGAAACTCTCGGTACCTGGTGAAGAACAACCTCCAAGTCCAACGGGTATTTTACTGTAAGGTCATTTTGTGGAACGTGGCATTAAAAACGTAGTTATTCTTGAGTTGTGTTTGTCCCGTCAGCTAAACATGGGTCCAGTGTATGACCTGTTGTCAGCGGCAACACAGAGACAACCAGTAGAGCAGCGTGATGACCTTCACTACTCCAGCATCCGCTTCCCACAGAACCAGGAAGATGCTCTCTACTCCAACATCAGGCCGGCTCCGCTCCACAGACCAACAGAAGAGGAGGAGGAGGATGGTGTTGAATACACTGCTATCAAAGCTGACAGTGCCAGTAGTGCCCCGAGGTGAGCAGCACATTTTAATCCCTATATGATTTTTAAAAAGAATATACTTTGGGTTAGAAACGGTTTGTTTTTCCCCTCACAGAACAAGACGTGAAGAAGACGGGGAGGATTCATTTGCACTTTACAGCACAGTCAACAGATGAACGCAGCATGGAGCTGTGGTCCGTTATTTATTCATGGATTATTTTCTATGCACCTCGTTGAAGCAGAAAGCCACACTGAGGGTAGAAATACTCGTCATTCCCCCGGACTGAACTGCAGCATCAAGGCGACCATGAAAAATAAAAACACAGTGGGTTTGTAAAGACGTTTTGTTTGGTCCAGATTACAAAAAAATAAACATATTTTCTCACTTACGCCGGCTGGTATCTAACTGAGCCTTTAACTGCCACAACAATATATCAGCATGCTACAGTACATAATTAATGTATATTAAAAGGATGAAATATGAATAAAATACAGTCAATGTTTGTGTTGCATTTGTCAGACGTCTGTTTATTTTACCCGATTTAAGTTTCAAGTTCTTCATTGTTATACATGCACAACAATTACTGAAAAGCAATGAAAAGAGAAAAAGGTTGTAATATTATGAGAATAAAGTCATAAGTTTACGAGAAAAATGTCGTAGTATTATGAGAATAAAGTCAGCAGCCGCAGGTCGTCTGTCCTACGTCTTGTTTAAGGATGGAGAGAAAATGATCCACGAGACCTCAGAGGTCAGATTTATCCAGAGTCATCTGGTGCTTTGAAAGGACCTGAGGATCACCAGTCTCCTTCAGTATGTGAGTCAACTCCTCTGTATCACTGTGCTAATTGATAAACTTCTTTTACTGCTACACTTAGATATGAGCATCCATTCAAACACCCAGTTTCAGTGAGAAAACTCCCACTTGTTTCCAAGTTTAAACAGGTTGTTTTCTTCTCCAATCAGACAGTTACTGACTCCATGCATACTGATAATGATAAGAGGAAGGAAGTCGGTCTCATTTTAAAGCCTAACTTCTCACTTCTGCTTAATGTGCCGACCGCAGAGGAACATTATCTTTAAAGACGACTGTGCATATTTGTTTATTGA
This sequence comes from Sebastiscus tertius, assembly GCA_916701665.1. Classification (NCBI taxonomy): domain Eukaryota; kingdom Metazoa; phylum Chordata; class Actinopteri; order Perciformes; family Sebastidae; genus Sebastiscus; species Sebastiscus tertius. The sequence goes on along the minus strand of CAKAOH010021224.1, from coordinate 8,744 downwards.
TATTACTGATATTTTCTTGCAGACAAGAGTTACCTGCTGATGTTTTATTTTCTCTGAAGTTGCAGAGAGACGAGAGGAGCAGCTATGAGTTTAACAGCAGCAGCGAGTGGATTTGTTATCTTCCTTCTCTCTGTGCCAGGTACTGTACCTATATCTACATTCACACTTCAGGCCACACTTATTCAGAGCAAACTACACACTGTTTTAAGAAAATTATATAAAAATACTTTTATTGTTTTATTGTTGTGAGTCATCAGATGTGTTGCATGTTTTCACACATGCAGCATCTCCCTGCATCCGTTTACCTGAACATTTAAGTGGTGTGTATCATTGCACAGTAAAGCTAGCGCTGTTTCAATATATATTTAGTTTCTCTCAGTCACTTTGGCTCATTTTTTTGAAACAGTCTTAACTTCCACTAAACTGTGAGTGCAATAGTCACAACTGTTTGATGGGACATCGCAACTCTATTGCATGTTTGCAAAAGGTAGTAACAAGGGATGCACCAATACCGATCCCAGTATCAGGTATTGGGTCCGATACTGTGCTCATGTACTCGTATTCGCAAAACAGCTCTGATACCATTTTACGGTGGTGCACCCGATCCCGCTTAGACTTGCGTTACACTCCTTGGTCCGTGTTTCAAGACGGGTCGGGTGGGTTGCCAACATTGCCGCAGACCCCTGGCACCTTTTACGTAGGCCGAGCCCCGATCTGGCGGCGCAACGCGGTTGAGGGCGCACTAAGGACAGTCCGCTCCGGGCGACGGTCGCACCGGGAGCAGGGGGGCCTCCCTGTTGGGTAGAGAGGGCGCAGCGAGCCCTTTGTCCTTTGTCCCTTTTGTTCACAGCAAGGTCCGGGCGGGGAGCGCTGTAAAGCTGCGGCCCCGAGCCACCTTTGCCCCGAGCCTTTCCTAGCCGACCTAGAGCCGGTCGCGGCGCCCCGTCTCATATCCTAAACCAGTTATCGTGTCAGATGTTTTTTTCACAACGTCAACCCTGGAAATGTTTCTGATATATAAATCTCTGTTTTGTTCTACTTCCTGTTGACACTGACTGTTTACTTTACTACAGCAGAATGTCAGTTTTGTCTACCTGAAAGCTGAATGTGTATCACACTGAGTTTTTTAGATTCCCATTTCAACAGTAGGTCAAAGTTTACTGGGAAAAGTCAATACTGTAGTGTATACTGTGTGTACATGTGTGTTTACGGTACATGTATTTGTGTAGCAACGTGTTACATGTATTATGAACGGAAAATTCTCTTTTGAGCTTTCATGTAAAGTAAAGAACAGAAAATTTGCCAAAATAAATGACATCCATGCCAAAAAACAAACCCCGCAACAATGAAAAAACCTGCTGTAGTTCAGTAAAAAACAACAAATTGTACCTCGTCACAGTAGATAACACCATGTCATATAGATATTTATGGATTATTCATGCATGGGTGACAGATTCTGATAACTGAATGAATCAGTTGCATGTGACGACTCAAACGATGAAATAATGTTTAGAAGTTGTGAAGAGGACGACAGTTTCACTGAGAGTCCACTCATCAGTTTAGATCAGTAAGACGTGCAGGTGGTTGTTGGACTGACTCTTTTGCACACGTGCTAAAACACGTGCAATTAGCTTGAATAAATGAGAAATTCTATTGAGCCAGAAAAACTGTAACTGTATGAGTGGAGCTGTTACTGGCTCATCTAAAGGATTCAGTAACTTAAATCTATAAATGTATGTATGTACATCCTTTTTTAGAGAACAAGATAACGTCTACTAAGAACTGAAAATTAGGAACCAAACCTCGTTAAATCATTTAGTTACTTGCAGACGTCGCTGTAGTGTTTCGCTTCTCTGTATTTTTTTTTTTGTCACTTTAGTCTTTATTGCTTTTTTGCATACACAAATAAGACACACATATAAAAACGAAACTTGCAACAGTGCAGTGAGGGGTTCAGTTTACAATTGATCATGCAGTATGCAGGATTATTTTCTTATTAAAACATTTTCCAATAATTTACAGTTTTTACAATACAATTATACAGTGCTTATGTCTTTATCCATCCATCCATCCATCTTCAACCACTTATCCGGGTTCGGGTCGCGGGGGCAACAGCTCCAGCAGGGGACCCCAAACTTCCCTTTCCCAGGCCACATTAACCAACTCTGACTGGGGGATCCCGAGGCGTTCCCAGGCCAGAGCGGAGATATAATCTCTCCACCTAGTCCTGGGTCTTCCCCGAGGTCTCCTCCCAGCTGGTCGTGCCTGGAACACCTCCCAAGGGAGGCGCCCAGGAGGCATCCTTACTAGATGCCCGAACCACCTCAACTGGCTCCTTTCGATGCAAAGGAGCAACGGCTCTACTCCGAGTCCCTCACGGATGACTGAGCTTCTTACCCTATCTCTAAGGGAGACGCCAGCCACCCTCCTGAGGTAACCCATTTCGGCCGCTTGTACCCGCGACCTCATTCTTTCGGTCATGACCCAACCCTCACGACCATAGGTGAGAGTAGGAACGAAGATTGACCGGTAGATCGAGAGCTTTGCCTTCCGGCTCAGCTCTCTTTTCGTCACAATGGTGCGGTAAAGCGAATGCTTTCTGTGTCTGATTCAGACACTGAATTTGCTAATTCTCTTGATTGTTTTTAATAATCGTTTTGATATGTTTGATTTTAGGAAAGGAATTCAGGAACTGAGCCTCAGACTTCAATCAGGACAATCAGCACTTTCCTATAAACCAAAAGGATGTTGAAAAAGCTTTCTTCTGCACAAAAGTAAACAAGAGCCCTGGACCAGATAACATCTGTGGCCGTTTACTGAAGTCTTGTGCAAAAGAATTGAGCCCAGTTTTTAATTATATTTGTAATCAATCTTTAGAAACACAGCATGTCCCCAAAGTCTGGAAGGATGCTGTTGTTGTCCCGGTTCCTAAATCCAACTGTCCCAACATTTTAAATGATTTCAGACCAATTGCCCTGACCTCAATCCTGATGAAAACCCTTGAAAAACTGGTGAGGTCAGAAATTTTAAACATCACCGAACATGCATATTCTTTACACTAATATGTGTCGGAGCATTTTTAAAAATCAAACTATTTTAAAGTATGCGGATGACTCTGTGATTGTCAGTCTTCTTCAGTGCAATGAGAGCAGCCACGGCCATTTTGTCGTGCTTTTATTGAGTCATTGTGTCAGGGTTTGGTACTCTGCCTCTGAAGGACAAAAGGCTGGATTCAGATTACAAAATGGGCCAGTCGGCTGATTGGTGAGTCACAGCTGAGCTTAGAATCCCTGTATACCACGCAGTTACAGCGGATAGCCAGCTACATTTCACAAGATGACTCATCCTCTGTCTGGTGAGTTCAAGCTTCTCCCATCTGGTCGGAGGTTTAGGGTACCCAAGGTGCAGAACAAAGCGCTACAGGAACAATTTTGTTCCAGCTGCAATTGTTCACTTAAATAAATCCTAGCAGCTTTTGCACATTATTTATGGAAGTTTATCCCTTTTCTCATTTTATTGCGTTTTTTTTTTTTGTCCTGACATTTCAGTGTTTTTTTATATTGTTCTTGTGGCCTTCTCTTTTTGCTGGGTCCTGATTACAGTAAGCCTTTGAATACTTTTTGTCATGTTTTTGGTATGTCTGTCTCTTGTCTGTGCTCCACCTTATGTCAATACGGATGTCATCCTCTATTTTTGCTGCAAAACAAATCTACCTACGGGTACAAATAAAGTCACCTGAACCACCTGATGCAGACCGGACCATGGGTCAACAGGAAGGAAGGAGGGAAAACGTCACTAATTTCTTTAACGCATTAACGCAACTTGCGATTTTTAGGTTGTAGTGGGCTCAGTTTTAAAGCTAGACTGAAGATACCGGCATCATATGAAACTAGAAAACCAACTATGTCATAGTAGCTCGTCGCGAAGGAGGTTAAATAATGCTTCGAATTTACGCAAATATTTGGCAAGGAAATACTGTCATGGCCATTTTCAAAAGGGTTCCTTGACCTCTGACCTCCAGATATGTGAATGAAAATGGGTTCCATGAGTACCCACGAATGTCCCCTTTACAGACATGCCCACTTTATGATAATCACATGCAGTTTGGGGCAAGTCCTTGAGTGTGTTCCAATCCGCGTACTTCTGTACTTACACTTACTACTTTGAGTGCATAATTGCGTTCACACTGTGAAATACGGCAAAATGCAGTCCACTCAAAGTACCCGGATGTTGTACTCAAAACGGTCAGATCGTTGAGTGTGGAACACTGGACACTTTCCACACTCAACTGTCGCCATCTTGGCTACGTAGCGGAAGGGGCGGAGCCACGACCACTATACAAACATACGTAGATAACAGAATAAAACAATACAGTACTTAAACATACTGGTGTATTTTCAGCCAACAGGAGGACACATCGTAGGCGACGACGTTGGAAACGTAATTTCCACTCTGCTTTAATTTTTTTCCAGAAGATATTTTGGCAGGTAGCGAGCCGCGGTCAAATGTTGCGATCGTCATTTCCAGTCAGTGCGCCGCAGAGTTTTCGATTTGAGATGACACTACCCCGTTGAAATGTATGCACTACTGAAATGAGTACAGAGTGCACACAGTGCACTACATTGAAGTGTACTTCTGGAAGTACGTGGATTGGAACACAGTCATAGTGAAGTCAGCACACTGACACACTGACACGCTTGTTGCCTTTTGGGCTGTGGTTTGCCATGTTATGATTTGAGCATATATTTTTATGCTAAATGCAGTACCTGTGAGGGTTTCTGGACAATATTTCTCATTGTTTTGTGTTGTTAATTGATTTCTAATAATAAATATATACACACATTTGCATAAAGCAGCACATTTGTCCACTCCCATGGTGATAAGAGTATTACATACTTGACAAATCTCCCTTTAAGGTGCATTTTGAACAGATAAAAAATGTGCAATTAATAGCAATTAAACATTTTAATCGCTTGACAGCCCTAGTTGGGATATATTTCTGTTGCTAGTACTAAAATGTGTACAAGGTGTGATGCCACACTATGAACTACACAGAGCCGTCTGTGTGCAGGGCCAGATTAACGGTTTAAAAAATCATATATTTTCACATTCATGCGTTTCCTTTTTGTGTACATTGTTGTAATGGTTTATGGTATCTGCTTGTTTTCTTCTGTCTTTCTTTGCACTGGAACTGAACTACCATTTTCTACCAAAAATAATTACCACCAACACTGTTGTGTGGCAATAATAAAAAGTACCTTGTATGTACTTTTGGCACCCTTTTGACCCGTCCGCACATGAAAACCAAAATTCCAGGAACAAATATCAACAGTATGTTGTGTGACTTGATTCTCATTATTTTTCAGGCGCCTTCAACAAACAGCATCTGCCACAGACCACAACGGGTTAACAGACACAGCTTGTTTTAAGAGGCGAGCCAAGTGTTTGTGGTTAGTTCACATGTCTGTAATAATGTCATTTTTGACTTGAAAGACTTCCTCTTTGAAATGCACGGGCCCGGCCGCTATTCTGTCTTTCAGAGGTTGTAGCAGGCTTAAAGCTAGAGTGAAGCTACTGGTATAATATAAATTTAGAAAACCTAAGGGCAAAAAAACAACTGCAGCTCTTGTGGGATGTTCCCGGTCTGCAGTGGACAGGACCTACCAAAAGAGGTCCAAGGAAGGAAAACCGGTGAACTGGCAACAGGGTCAGACCCGAGGCTCATTGATGCACGTGGGGAGCGAAGGCTGGCCCGTGTTGTCAGATCCAACATAAGAGCTACTGTAGCTCAAACTGCTGAAAAAGTTAATGCTGGTTCCGATAGAAAGGTGTCAGAACACACAGTGCATCGCAGTTTGTTGTGTATGGGGCTGCATAGCAGCAGACCGGTCAGGGTGCCCATGCTGTCATAATGTTATGGCTGATGTATAATAGTATATTTATAGTAGCATAAAGTGGGTATAACTGTAAAGCTGAGACTCTTGAGGATCCAATGAGCCCAACTGTATTCATGTGTGAATATGTTAGTCCCAAAGTAGCCATTTCATATTAATTTTTTTAAACTTGACCTCTCTGTCTCAAATGACCTGTGGTGACCTCTAGGATAATCACAGCCTCATGACACTTTACAGCCACAAACTACAGACCTAGAGCATTCAGAGGATGGATGGCTTTCCTGGGTAGATTGACAATAAGGAGGTTTCTGAGCTGAAATTCTCTACAGCATTTCAGAAGGAAGTATTGCGGTTTCTTTCTTCGTTTGTTTGTTTTCTTTGTTTCTTTCTTAATCACATATGTCAGTGTATAACTGCAGGATGTAAAGGTGATTAGTCTGCATTTCTAGTTATTTTTTACTCTTCTGTGTGTTTGTTTTTACCTGTTGGAAGTTGGCCTCCTCCAATCCCAGCCGCCGAAACTCAGCGATGACCGCCCTGAGGAAGAGCTGCTCCTGCAGTGATGCACACCTGAAGACACATATTAGTCACTTCATCTCATCACACCTTTACAACTCCATCATTAATGTGACTAAAGTGAGAGTCTCACTTGATGGCAGTGATGTAGGCGGAGGAAAACATCTCATTCAGCGCCTCCATCACGTGACTCATTCCCACCAATCCCGTGGCCGAAGTATCAGAGGCAGAGTGCTCGCAGATCTCCGTCGCCCTGCGACAGATGTCCAGACAACGGCGAGCGTCGCCCGACAGAGCAGCCACCTGCGAGGGGAGAGGTAGACTCGTGAGTGAACGGACCTGTGAAAAAGCGCACGTGAGGAGGTGTGAAAAAACGTCCCAGTGGTTTACCTTCCTGGACACCAGCTGGAGAGCGTCCTCCTCGAAGGCCTTCACCTTGTTCAGCCGCGACATGATGATCTGCTGCAGCTGTTTGAAGCTGTACGGCTGGAACGACATCCTGGTCAAACCCTAGAAACGTTAAACAAACGGAGCATCATGTAACCCGTCAGGGTTTTCGCTTATGGCAAAGGAGTAGTAGAAATTTGGGTGGGGTTTTGGGGGACCTCTCCCAAGAAACTTTGAATGCTTTTGACTGCAATTTGACATCATTTTGGACCATTATTATTACTATAGCTAACACTTAAAAGCTAAAAAACAAAACTTGCTACAATAATTGTTGGATTATTTACACATATCTCCTGGCAATGTTTGTCATGTAAAATCAGATTCTGTAAATCAATAGAGCAGATTCAGAAAACTTCTAAATCTGGTTTCATTAATTAGATTTATTCTAGCGTATAGCCAAGACCCTGGGTTCCCAGCTCCAGACCTCCAAACCCCTTACCTGCCCATTTCTAGCTCTCTCTACTCTAGCACACCTGAACCAGCTGATGCTCAGCACTGATCCAACATTAAGGGCTGCTAAGGTGCATCAGGTGTGTTCAAAACATAACGTGATGAGTATGTTATTATTGTTGAGTAATTGATTTATTTTCCACTGCTCCTGGCCAATAAACTGATGGCGATGACAGCGGTGCGTACGGTAGATGGGCTACCGAGAAAACACACCATGTCAGATGAAACTTTAATGTGCTTCTGATGACTTGCTCACACACACATCACACATGCCTTCCTCCCTTTATTCACTATCCCCTGGCATTTGAAGTAAACACACTCAGAAGAAGTTTTTGGATGAACAATGTGCCTTTGCTTTGTGAAACCTGTGAATCATATGCACAAGCTAGCGTGTATTTGGATAAGACGACAGAGCAGCTGTGAGAGTGGAAACTGAGCTATGAAAGGGCTCGGCAGCTCCCTCACCAGTCTGCTGGCCACTCTGTTGATCATGATCCTCTCCGGCAGGTCCATGGTGTTGGCGATGGTCAGCACCACCAGGCGGGCGTGACGCCGCGTCGGCCAGTCGAACAGGTTGTACATGACGTTCTGCTTCCTGGTCCATAACAGGTCCAACTACACGACACAAAGGGTTAAAGAGGATTAGTCTGCTGTCTCCTGATGACCTCCACCTCCTGTTAAACATTAGGGCTGAGCAACTCTACGTTTTTTATATTCATATTATAATATGAATGCGTAGAAATCAAATAAGAGTTACATTTAAAGCTACAGTGGGTAGAAATGGAGCAAATATGATTAAAAAAGTTATTTTTATAAAGCGGTCACTATATCCTGACAGTAGTTCATGAGACAGGTAATCTGAAAAAAAATCATGTGCCTCTGTGTCCTCCGGTGCTCCTAACGGCATCTGATAGATTTCACAGACCGGAGAAAAACAAGCAATCAGAGCCGAGCTGGAGCCATGCCATCTCTGAGCAGCTGTCAATCACTCGCGAACGCCGACCAAACGGTCAAACTAGGCAGCGCTGATCAATTATGGATCAATATTGTGTTACTATAATGCCTATTTCTCGCCTTAAATGTTTTCAGAAACATCTTGTAGTGTACTGTTTAGCTTTAAAATGAGAAAGTTTGTGACCCAGCAGCCATGTTGAGATCTGCTGAGGAAATACCAAGCACCGCCCACCAGACGGAACAAAATATATATAAAAAATAAAAATAATATATATATATATATTAAAATATATATATTATATTTATATATATCATATAATATATATATATAATATAATATATATACATATATATACACAAATATATATATACATATATATATATGTATATATATATTGAAATTATGCATTTTATTATTTGTATATATATATATATATATGTGTATATATATGTATATATGTATATATATATACACATATATAT
>CAKAOH010021223.1:27048-37695 GCA_916701665.1 Sebastiscus tertius | reverse complement strand
ATCAACACAAAACAATGACAAATATTGTCCAGAAACCCTCACAGGTACTGCATTTAGCATAAAAAATATGCTCAAATCATAACATGGCAAACTGCAGCCCAACAGGCAACAACAGCTGTCAGTGTCTCAGTGTGCTGACTTGAGTATGACTTGCCCCAAACTGCATGTGATTATCATAAAGTGGGCATGTCTGTAAAGGGGAGACTTGTGGGTACCCATAGAACCCATTTACATTCACATATCTTGAGGTCAGAGGTCAAGGGACCTCTTTGAAAATGGCCATTCCAATTTCTCCTCACCAAATTTTAGCGCAAGTTTGAAGTGTTATTTGGCCTCCTTCTCGACATGCTAGTATGATTCCTTAGGTTTTCTAGTTTCATATGATGCCAGTATCTTCACTCTAGCTTTAAAACTGAGCCCACTACAACCTAAAAATCACAAGTTGTGTTAATGCGTTACAGAATTTCCGTTAACGCGCTATTATTGCGTTAACTTTGACAGATCTAATGTTTTATAAATATTCCACTCAAGGTCGCAATGCATATGAATAGTATTGGATGCAACAAGCCATAAGAAGCTGCCTTTTACCGTGACTTAAAAACAGCTTTTCACAATAAAGTATTTAACCTACTTTAATCCTAATAATAATATAATGTGTCCCATGATGTACAAGTAGCCAACTATGGCTCTTATGTTGCGTACATTAAACAGGGAATTCATGTTTCGTGCTAAAGAAAGTCACACTGTAGCGTGCTGCAGCAAATACCACATGTAACTGGAACTCCACTGTCCATTGTGAATGAAACTAATGCTTTCCAAACAGGGAGGTGCAGCCGAGAGGTGCGTGACTAACCGATTTTCTCATCCTCCTGCACCATCTTCCTCTCCTCGTGGAAGGCCCTGAGCCAGCGGATCTTCTCCTCCGGCTTCTTGGCCAGGAAGATGTGGATCTCCTCGCTGTCTTTGTTGCACAATTTGAAGGCGTTCTTCACGCTGACGTTGAAGTCGTCGTCGCGGCCGTCTATGGCGTCCCGCACATCGTAGCGATCCATGTCGATACGGCCCTTGTAGTACAGGATGTCCCGGCGTATCAGATCCTGTGGAAGAGGAGGGAGAGGAGGGGAGGACGTCTGTTAATGTGTGCGTGTGTGTGTGTTGAACCTTAGAGGTGTCAACAAGCATCCTTCCCTTGGTATCCTGAGAGTCTGCCTTATGCAACCCTTTCCATCTGCTGCCAAAACATACAAACACATTGCAGAATGCCAAATTTCTCTGCAAATCTGCTCAACACTCGATATCACCAGAGGTAGAAGTACTATTTCAACAATGGCGAGCACGCTTACTAGTTTATTAGGTACAGCAGTACAGTCTAATGCACAACCACACTGTCATAAATCCCATCATTGTGAAGATTATGATGAGAGTTTGTGTTTATTCAATTTTCAAGATAGTACGTGAGCCAGGAGTCGTGCCAATTTGGAAGGACTATGTGTCAGAGTGATTTTTTTAAAGGTCCATGTCCATAACGTATGAGAGCATTGCAACAATGGTAGCTGTCTATATGCTATCACTACTTTTTTCTTCCCTCCATGATTACAATTTGTCCATGTTTTTTTTCTTCCATTTTACACATAGAGACAGTATAAAAGAGGATCATGAAGCTATATATCATTGTAAAGCTTAGACTATAATCCATCTATCAGTCACATGATCATGACTCTGAGGACAACATAATTTGACCTTTGACCTCTAAGGCTGCAATAGGGCAAATTCTGAATGCCTCTGCAAATGTCCTTATAACTAACTTCATATTAATCTGATGTGAGGTGGAGAGTTCCACTATAAAGAGGACAAAACAAGCTTTAAAATGATATATTACATGAATAACAACAATAACAACATTTCTTATCAGAATAAACTTAACTTTGTGCTGTTTCTGAAGAATGTTCACAACTTTGCATTGGATTCTGTTAAGACTCTTGTTAGTGGTTTTGCTGTATAGTTTCTTATGATTTATTTCTCCAAAAACAAGCAAGCAAACGAAAGAACAAAGAAATGATGGCTATCGCTGCCTCTCTTGCTCTGGCAAAAAAATCATAGGCCATGCCATAGTTGCATGCTGGTCCAATATCTGCCAACCTACATACTGCATATAACCGCAAGTGCCCACAGTGTTACCCAATTCACAAACAACAAAAAACTAAATACTAATTATGCAAAAACTAAATATACTAAAGAAAATAAATACCTTAAACAAATAACTAGCAAAAGTAACCACTATCAAACGTGTAATCTAAATAAATTAAACATCTAGAATAATCAAGCAATACTACTTATTATTAGTTAAACAACAACTAAATACTAACAACAAATAAATAGCTCCTACATGATTAATCGATTACCAAAATAGTTTTAGATAATTTTCTGCTGATAAACTACAGTAATTTATTAACCCACTAATCATTACAGCTTTTGTCCACTTCATGCAGTCTAACACCATCAGTAACTATGGTGTCTAACACATGCTTGTTCATTCACTTCTCCTTATATAATGGACTTTCAGTAGTTCAAAAGTGAGCAGTAAATTGAAATTCTGGACACTTACTTATCATTGTCATTTTGCGTCATCACTGACAAATGTAGAGTCAGACAATGGTCATTTACATATCAATAAAATATGAAGCATTGCATTGTGGGATTATTAGCAGAAAGTGGTGCACATGCCGTGGACATTACTTTTTTCATTCCATTGTGAAGTTTTTGAGGGCACTATATAGTAGATACATTTACATACTCGGACACTCAAATAAAATGGCGGTTCTGTAATGGCAGTAGTGACAGTAAATATAGTGTAGTATAGAGTAAATAAGGAGTGCCTCAGTGTATAAGATACATTAGAAGCACTCATATTGTGACTAAAAGTAGTGGTTATCCGATGGTAATTTTCTCCTCCAGTTTCTAGGTTAGACCATAAAATATACAAAAAAACTATAAATATTTAATTTAGATTTTTTCAACTACACAAGTACAGAGCAGCATCTAGCAAGTATTTCATCATTGATTAATCTCCCAATTATTTTTTAATTAATTGAATGATTTTAGGTCCATAAAATCAATGTCAGAAAATACAAAAAAAACAAACAAACAAAATTCACAATTTCTCAAGCTGACACTCCAAGTGTCTCATCACAGTTCTCTTAAACCACAGGTGACGTCTTCTGACGAACTGTTTCGTCCGACCAACAGTCCAAAATCCAAAGATATTCAGTTTACTATCACATAAGACAAAAAACAAGCAAATCCTCATATTCCTGACGATTAATTAATCATCAGAATAATACAACTGTTTCAACTCTACAGCAGTTCATCAACCACAAGTAACCTTAACCTATGTAACTTTGCAGGAGTAAGACGGCCACATACAAAAAAACATCTTCGTCGTGACCATCGCCTCGGGACCAAATAACATCCGGTCACACTAAAAGGTCAAGGAAGGTAGAAAGAAAAATAGGCATCTTTTAATAAGCGTGCAGAGACAAATCTGCATCCGTGTGCTGATAAGGAAGAAAGGAGCGGAAAAGATGGAGGGCTACATGCAACGTGTTACAAACGCACCCTGAGGGCTTCCATTACACATGTTGTTCTGAGGATGCTGAAGAAGGAGGGGTGGAACAAAGACTATAAATTATAATTCAGTGTGTCTTGGAGCGGACTTTATTTAGTGGACTAGAACAGCTAACACACATGGTGATCTGCAGACATACTGGAGTTCATTTCTGGTGTCAGAGATGTTCAACAATGATAGAAGCGGGGAGGATGAGGACAGACGGGAGGATAGAAAAAACACAAAGACACTATATCTGTTTGTTCCTTCTCCTCTGTGTGTGTACACGTGTGTGTGCGTGTGATGATGCAGCCTCTGTGTGTTTGTCCGTCTGCGTTTGTGTCTGTGTCTCTGTGTGCCTGTATTGTTGAATCCAGCCAAGCGTGAACATCCTTCTGACAGGAGAGCACAGCCTCGGTGCATTAGAGCCCAAACTACCACAGCTCCATTTTGTGAAAGGTGCTGAGGATTTGGAACGCATCTTCACTGAGGGCTGGTGCGTCTCATATAAGGTATTATGTAATCTATTTGCAGCTCATGAGTAAGGGCTGAAGAAGTCGCAAGCGTCTCCGTCACCACCAGCCATGTGATGCGCAACTTTCAAGAACACAGGCTGAGGGTGTGTTTTATCTTATCAGCTTGTTTTCAGCCAACAAGGCCTTCAAAAAAAAAGGAAGAAAGTGAACAAAGAGAGAGAGAGAGACAGCCTACCTTCTTACAGAGGACCAGCTGGTGATCAAAGAGGAAGAAGACTCGCTGCTGGCTGCGTCCATACGGCTGATAGATCCATGACAACTCCCCAGTGTAGATGAGCTCCGAGCTCCTGTCCAAGATATCATCTCCCTACACACGCAAACACATCCACAATGTATAAATGAAGGAGATAATCATAGATAGAACAATGTAATTGGTGAAACTACCAAAGGCTAAAACTCCACCAATTTTACACATACAGTAAAGATCAGTTTACTCATCATGCTTAATAGCTCTCAGCCCATGAAAACAGTTGTATAGTGTCTTCTGTGGCTCTGCAGGAGCTTTTAATTAACCCTGATGATGTCACAGTGATGTCATCAGGTGTATCTCAACTGAATTTAACAGAAAGCCTGCTATACAAACTGGGACACAAGGCTTATAAGACATTACTGTTTAACAAGCAGGAGAAGTCTAACATAAATGCTATCAAGTTGCATTATGGGATAAGTAGGATCCAGCATTTTGGGAGCTTGACCCATACTTGGGACCACAAGTTAGGACATCGATTTTGACTGTTGTTTTTTTCCCCCATGTGTCTCTTACAAGCCTTTCAACTTTGTGAAAGTGCAATATTAAATTGCTGGCTACTCTCCTAAAGGGTAATTTCTCCCATCTTTTTTTGTCTAACTGACTAATGGGGACAACAATTTTAAATTGGTCCAGTATTGAGCGAGAGCGCTGTAGACGGCAGCCACTCACGGGCTGCAATGTAATTATATCGGGGCAATTCCTCACCGTCTATTTACATCCACTAAAAGTGCTTGTTTTTGCCATGACAGGCTGCAATTGTTATAGTAAGTTTTTGACAACATTATGGTAAGAGTCTCGCAATGCACTCAAGGAGTAGCCTCGTACTGAAATCTGGCGAGGTGACGTGTTGCCGGAAGACATTTTCAATATCTTGGCTGAATATTTAGATGATTTCAAGAATTTGGATGAGGTTTTTGAATTCAATGGTTCTCCGTATTTATTTGAGCCAAAGTAGAATGAAGAGCTCCTACAAATTGAAGAGGGAGAGAGGTGCAAAAGGCAGAGAGGGGTTAACCAGCTGCTGCAAAACCGTGAAGCTGGGTAGACTGGTGGTGTTCCTGTGGGTGCTGTGACCCTATACAGTATATGCCTACAGAGGAAGACTGCTGTAAAGAGTGGGACCTGTTGCTGCCCGATATTGAGCTGGATATTCATCAAGCGAAAGGTAAAGAAGTAAATTTTTTTTTCTCTGTAAGGTCCTTTCTATAATGTTGTCAGATACTTATAATAACAATTTGAGCCTGTCAGTGGCAAAAACAAGCGCTTTTAGTTAACATAATGTTACACTGATACTGCACAATTGCCTCACAGTTTGTTTCTGACTGCCCGTTGAAGCGTTATCTCTCAATACTGGACCAATTTAAAAAATTGTTGTCCCAATTAGTCAGTTGGACACAAAAACATGGGAAAATAGGGTCCAGGTTTAAAGATACAGAAGTTACCCTTAAAGTCTGAGAGTGAAAGTTGAGAGGGATTAAAGGAGTGACTTTAGGAATTTTAAAAGTATATGCAAACACTCAATGGAGCTTAGCAGAAATTCAGTCAGGAAGACTCTCTGCGGTCTCATTTATTCACAAATCTCTCGCATTCACTCTTAGTTAAACCAACCAGATTTTGTCACGATCTCCCTAAGCCAATCATATCATTGCTGTCAAACTTAAAAAAAAAAAAACTGTTCTCATCTCTGCTGTCATTTCAATATGAACCGATGTGACCCTCCTCCACCCCATTCACCTCCATTATTCATCACATCCAGTGGCCAAAGTTCCTTCCACTGAGCTCATCTGAAATCCCGCTCCACATCCCATCATCCAGATCTTCAGCCAACTCTCTTCACCACCACCACCAGTCTATAGCCTCCGGGGGGAATATTCCTGTACTAACCATGGCATCACTACCTCCATAAATATAACTATGTCACGATGTCGTCTAATCGCCAAAGACTCTCAGCAATTCTAACTTTATTGTGCACCATGTACATTTATTTGCTCTTAATGAAGTCTGTCCTGACTGAAATGAATTTAGCGAGAGTGGAGTAAAAGTTCTTCCGTCCTTGGGCAATATCTGTGACTAAACAGATGGACTAAACAGACCGGACCCGATTTTGCCAGTAAAACAACACCAGTGGACATCAGATGCTTTGAAATGACTCCACAGTAAATACATACACATACCTCCCAGTCCAGAACAGAGGCTTGCCACTGGGCGATTTTGTCGATGTTCTCCAGCCTCCTCTTCCTCTCGTTGATTTGCTGAGTGACGTTCCGCATTACTGCCAGCGCTGCTGCCACGTATCGATAATCACTACGGACACAGTGTATACATAATTACTCCCAGGGTGTTTAAGGTAAAATTTATAGCTCTTGGAGATCGGCCACCCTCTAAAAAAGACATGTAATGTTGTAGTAGTGAATGATGCGGAGTAGCCTATTAAAGGACTGGGGTTATAAACTCAAGTAGCAGCAGTAAGTCTGCTGGAACACAGTCAAAATAACATACTTCTATTTAATTCTAATCAGCCACTTTCCCTATCTGCAGTTAACTCTGACTGCGTCTGTGCTAACTGAGCTGGATTTATCCCTCTGGCTTAGATGTGCAACGGATCCAATCCTCACTTTGGAAGATAATGCGTGTGCATGTGTGTGTGTGTGTGACAGAGAGCGGGCCTATATCTGGCAGATTCTCCACAGCTCCTAACAGTCAAACACTGTGATCTGGCAGGCAGAGCTGGCACCTGTCCCTCTCTGGCTGAGAACGCGTGCTTTGTGAATGACCTGGAGCTGGCTGAGACGCGCTGAATCACTCACACCATGTTTCTGTGGGTTTGCACGCATGAGTTTGCACATCTGGATGCTTGCGTATCTGTAAATGTTTACTGTGCTTCTTCTGCGCTGTGCATGCAGTGCGTGGGGGGAATGTTGATGCTCGTATATGTGCCAGCAAAAGCCCAAAATCATATTTAATCTATAATCTATTTATATCCAGAGTTCTGTGCAATGATCTTATGGCCACGTATTGAGATGAAAATGATTCGACGTGATGATGAATCGCTGTACTGTAGTACGCCTTTTGGATACAACTGAGATTCTTTGATGAAATGTTTTCCTCTACAACATTCACAGAAAGCTGGTAAAACAGTGCAAAATAACATTTGTTTCAGTTCGTGCGTGGATAATCACCGCTTCAGTAGAATAAACCCAACACCTGCATTGCAACACGATGCATCTGGAACACAATGATGCATCAGTAATGGTTTCTTTTTTAGAAACAAATGAACAACCATCAAAAATCAACACAGATTAAACATGACCTCGGCCAAAGCGTGCAGTACCTGTGCTCCTGCGCAGTGTATTTAAGAAGCTCGGCCAACTGGAGTGGATATTTGCAGATTTTCTGGACAGGGGTGAGCAGGAAGCCGTCTATGGCGATGTCAATCATTTGCTGGAGGAGGCGACAGGCCTCGAAGAAGTGCTGGTACCTGCCATCCCTCATCAGTTTGCTCAGCTCCATACAGGCATCCAAGTGGTTGTTACAGTATTCTGAATAGATCCAAAAACCATCTTGCTGCAGAATAAAGGAGCAAAAAGACGCACGATGAGAGTGGGAAATATGTAATGAATCCTCTTTTCAATAAAACATGCTGTGGGAGAAGAGTGCCAACATGTACAGAAGAGCAGCTCCGGTTGCTAAAATTTTTATTAGAGCTGTTTTCTCAAGATCATGACTTAATTATCTCATTATCCTGAGATAAACTGTTTGCTGGTGACTTAATTATCGCCACAGCTTAACTCTTATCTCAAGATAACGAGATAATTAAGTTCTGATCTTGAGATAGCAGGCCTAACAAAATTATTAGCAATTATGGCTGCTCTCAGCTGGACAGCGAGTTTTTTTCATATTAATTTTTATCAAGTGTGTTATAAAAGGAAAAGACTTAAGAAGTTTGAACTCACGTGTTCTAAAAAGCATGGTCCGATTTCAGAGAGGTGGGGGTCCTCTGTGTTGTACTGTTTCTCCAAGTCTCTAACGAAGCCCATCTGGAAGCGGTAGATGTCCTCGATGTTCCCAAAGATGACCTTCAGCTGGTCATCGTTGAACATGTCCACACGCTTCCTGCACTGGCGCAGGTAGCCCTGCAACAACACGGGTTACAACTACTGTGAGGCTTTCAAAGATGATAGAAGTTTAAGTGCCAGCACTCGGTCAGAAAACGTACAATGAAGACCATAGCTTGTTACATCTCACCACTATTTTTGTTAATTCTTCTGTTATAAACATGTGAAGTCATTATTTCATTTGACTCAAAATGAACTGACTCTGAAGCTTCTGTAGAGTCAAAAGCAATTTTGTGTAGGTCGAACTGTGGCCTCAATTTCACTCAGTCCAATTCTTGCGGTTAATTAAATGCCCTGAAGCTTTGGCACTTTGGGACAAAAAGATTTGCTGTTAGAGGTAGGTTTTTGCTATTTCACACTCCACCACCCAGAATCCTCTCTGTTTATGAAATACACATGTTAAGCCTTTTTGTTTTGTTTTGAGTTCAAAGCAAATAATCAGAATTAAAGCTCTGTTTTGAAATGGGGTATCCTTAATTTGAGAAAGGTGTCCTTCCAAAAGAATCAATGGTGTAAAATTAAAAGTAATTATTATGATTAAAGGGGACCCATTATGCTTTTCCCCTTTAGTTTGTCATATAGTTTTTTGTGCATGTAAATGGTCTGCAAAGTTACAAAGCCCAAAGTCCACACCAAAGAGAGTTCCTCTTCCCCACAGAAACACTGCTCCTGAACTACCTGAAATGCCTTGCTAGAAGTCCCGCCTTTTCTTCCTTAACGTGGTGATGTCACCAAGTAACATATTTTGCATATCGGCTAGTTTGACACACCCTTAAACAAAGCTAGTTAGAGCGGAGCTGAAGTGGAGTCCAAAGAGTTTGGTTTGGTTGACCAATCAAAACAGAGGGAGCCAACTGACCAATAAGAGCTGACTGGGCTTTTCGGGAGGGGCGGGGCAGGACCTCAAACAGAGCATTTCAGACAGAGGGTGAAAATAGGTATGAGAGAAATAAAGCATTTTTACAGTAGAGCATGTAAACATGTTTTAGTAGAAATCCAGAATACAAGTATGCACCTGAAAATGAGCATAATAGGTCATCTTTAAGACAGAAAGCATCTCCTATGATAGCTCCCTCAGTGGCTAGCACAGCCATGGAGTGTTCCATCAAGAACCAGGAAAATATCAGTTTTTAGTTATTATTTTACTCTAATTAGTTTTTTTTTTTATCCTTAAACTCTTTGCTTACGTGAAACACAAAGTTTGAAAATAGTTATGACAAAGTATAATTTTCACCTTTGACTTGCTGTTTTTAAGCGCATCAAAGATGGCCCTCTTGCCTGTGCTTGTTTATTATAGCAAGTTGGATGCTGGGTATTCCCACGGGCAAGTGTGGAGGTGAGAAGGTGAAATTTACGCTTTACTGCAACTATTTCTAAACATTACGCTTCACCCGGAATACAGACAAAGGGTATACAGAGGATTAAGGAAAGATGATTAGATAAGCAAAAAATGTGCACTAGAAAATCTTGCCCACCCAAAGTCATGATGCAGGTGTTGTGTTCTGTGTTCCGATATGACCTCTATGTAACTAGAACAGATGCAATGGCTCTGCTGCTGGTGACGACATTTTAGAAATAACTGGCTCACATGAAAAACAGAATTATGCAATCTTACTTTGTGAATTTGTCTCTACATATTTTTTTACAGTATCAGCAGGAAGACCAATGAATGACAGTGGACTACTGTATTTAACAGTATGTTATATTGTTACTGCTGACAGTAGAACAAACAGACAGGTATGGAACAGTCATTGATTATGGTCTGTTTTCGATCATAAATAAAAAAATTGGGAAACCTTAATGCCAATTCATCAGTTCAAATTAACATAACACAACAATCAATAATCTTTTATTCACATAGATGTTTGTTTCTATTGAACCAATTACCATGTGGCATTGCTTCCTCTTGACTTCTTGATTTTAACATCAAGACAGGGAGAGAGAACCTGTCATTATTAGCTATTATCAGATTCACAAAGTTAAAACTGTTCCATGCTTGATAACACTGTTTATACAGTATAATAAATACTGTATCTGTATTGTACTCTATTAAGGACTTTGCACACCCAGTCCGTATGTTTCATGTGTTTTTTTTAATCCGTCACCCGATAAAAAATGTTTCGCACAGAAACTATGCCCACT